>JAGDQP010016298.1:0-39827 GCA_022664845.1 Lepisma saccharinum | reverse complement strand
ATATGACCATTCATGCCTGCTCGTAAACGAGTCGGGAAATGAGCTATTGTTAGCAGTATGGCCTCCGTAGATAATAAGCCTCTCTACCGAGTAGGGAGGACTACCCTTGCCCGCCTACGAAAAATAATTTTCAAGGAACACATTCGACATCGAACGCATCACATTTCAGTACAATTATTTCCAATGTACCTACTTTCTTAACAGATATATAGAAAATATCGACAGTTGGTAGTTAGACGGATGGGCTTCGCATGCCCGACTGGCAAACATAGTCGTTGGCCCGACGGCATGGCACATCCTCCTTGCCGACGGCAGAATTTAATAATAATATCAGCAAAATTAGCTTTTAGCATAGCATACTTTTACCAGACAGTTTGCAATTTAAAACCATTTTCATGGATGATACACAATTTCATGTTTTTGTCATAGCGTTGGACAAAAGAAGGGATTCTGCCCTCAACCAGACTACGCCGAAATAGAGTCATTTTGTAGCGTCATCCCCGCGGCTACATCCCGACGGAAAATCGTCACCGTCGGCGTCCCGAGGCTATACCAACTGTTTCGGAGATTTTTTGTGTGGAAAATGTGGAGGCTATGATTCGGATTTTAAACAAAGTAACGTGATTCCTGTTTCTGTAGCTTTGCTTTGGTAAATACTTCTTTTTTGTGTGTCCTCCGTCTAGCCACCCTCGGTCTTACGGAGGCGTCCCGGGTCGGCACCCCCGATGTCGGGATGTAGGTGGACATGCCAACGCACCGTTGGATATTCCTCATGGGGATTATACATGCATGTATGTACGTACAATCAGTATGCTGCAATGTAAGAAATGATGATCCACTGAGAGACAATACACATAGTTGGTGAATATGATTACCTACGGTAGCTCAAAACATCGAATACCAAGTTGATGGATGGTAATAAAAATAGAGGTTAAATGGCATCGAGCTCGTTTGGAAGACGACAATTTATTTTTCAAAGCAAACTACCAATTTGTATAAAGCATATAAGATTATAATCAATGTGCCTTACCTGAAATGTTGTACGGTTGTGAAACTTGGACATTGAAGGCAGAAACCACTCACAGATTGAGTCAGACAAAGACCAATGCAAAACTGCATGTTAGGATTAACCAGGAGGGACAGGAAAACAAATGAATGGATTCGCGCACAAAGGTAGAAGATACAATCAACACTGTGTAGATGATAAAGTGAAGATGGGCCGGTCACATAGCTAGACAAACAAAATGAAAATGGACCAGTAATATACTACATGTACATTGGATTCCCAGAGAAAAGAAACGAGCGAGACAATGTCCAAATGCAAGATGGACAGATGAAGTCAAGTGTTTTCGAAGAGCTACATTGATGAGAATAGCAGCAGATGATTAATGTGTAAAAAATCCACAGTGATGTAACATTCGGTGCAATGCACAAGTTGTTCGCAGTCCACGTTAAAATGTTGGTCCCTTCCTTAGGACGCCTTCATTTAATGGAAGATAATGGCAAATCACTCCCAGTTATTATTGCGCATTAACGTTCGGTGCAGGACCTGCCCTTAGGAAAAATAATTATTATAAGAATATCTACATTAATTGCGTAGTAATAATTTAATTTAATTGCTCTAAAGAAATTATTAAACCACACTATCATAGTCTCGCCCAAACATTACCAAACGCTCTAGATATGTGTGGGTTCGAAATGGTTTCGTTTACGACCGTTCTAGCCCTAGGACGACCGGTAAGTGCAGTCAGGGATTCCGCCAGGATTTTCAGTTTGGGTTCGTGTGAAGTCAAAATTGGGAGGGTATAAGTGACATTTTCAGGGTTAATATAAATTTTGACCGTAAAACATTTACAGTTGGTGGTTCTGGCAGAATTATTGAGTGCAGTAGCCAAACAACAGTCGTCCTAGACCTCCTTAGGGCGTCCGATTTGCAGTGCACACATCACCGACACATTGGTTGGAGATTCACGTTTGTCCGAAAGAACTACGTTGTAACCATTTTATAATGTCATAGGTCTAGACGCCTTGTCTATAGATTTAGGTACTCTGTGGCACTAACACATTCCTCATAAGCAATGTGTTTTTCAGCCTTACTTAATTCGACAAATACATATGTTTCAGTCATGTATATAACGTCATTCTAAACCTCATTTTAGAGTAGGATTTTCCAAGAACCAACGTTCTTTTAAGACCTTGAGAAGTTGACTTTGGACATCCAGACAAATTTCATTACTATCCCATTTAGTCAATGATCTTCGGAAACAATTGCATTCAAGCCTTGAAGCTCCTAAAATTATTGTCACAATCGGACGGACTATCAGCAGGAAGAAAACATGGGGTGAAAATTCACAGAAGAAAATGTATTTCTGTATTTACCCGTCCTACAATCAATGTCCAATACATTTCTGTATTTGCCCGTTATAGAATCAACTCCAACACATTTATATTATTGTTGAAAGCAAACAGGAAATAGTTTACCGTTGATAACATAGGCCTAACTACTTATATGACTTTTAATCAATAAAATTAGAATAAAATCCAATTGCCCAGCATAGTATCCAATGGCAAACGTTTGTTCCTGCGGCGATGAGCTTCCGTGTTCCATAAGCCATAGAGTTAGTTTATGTTCAAGGTGCTCCTGATTTGATTTTTTTAAATTTGAATTATATTGGTGACATTTAGGCATCTAAGGCTCCGAATGGAGAGGGGGAGGATTCGGAAAGGTCGGCCAGAACCTATGTTGAAGATGCCATCTCGGCATTTGCCTGGTGTCACTGAAGAAAAACCCTGGAAAATCTCAGTCAGGATGATCTGCCTGCGGGATCGAACCCACGACCTCCCGAATGTCACACCAATGTTCAACCACTGAGCTACGGCAGCTCGGTTGTTCTACCATAGAGCTGAAATGAGATACTGTATGTCATATTTCAACCAATTAAATTTACTTTCCTAAAAGCCATTATGCGTATTGCCGTTTAAGCTAATTATACACGTTATAAGTGCTGTGTACTTGTTAGAAAAAATCAACAAGATCCCATCGAAATGCCATCATGAAATTTGGAACATACATTTTAATCAGAAGCACCTTGAACATATATTTAAAAAATCGATTTTGAGGTGTTTTTTTTTTAAATGTAAATATTGGTCTAGTAAAGTCAACGATTATCTTAAATTACAGCTCTTGAAATTCTAAAACGAATGGTGCAAGTTTGAGCTGTCAAGGACAAAAGTGTTTCTTTTTTTAATTTTGGACTTTTCAAGGTTTCAAAACGGGTCAAAAATTAGTCGTTCTTTTTATTTTTATAAATTTATAAAGTTATTCCAAAACAATATATTCAAAAATCAAAAGTTGACTAAAATGAACTTTTGTATTTTTTATCATATTGATGAATGTAACACAATTATCAAATATCACACATTTGGTAAAAACCTAAGGTTTAGAATTATTTTTTATTGACTGATTTGATATGGAATGACCCCTATAAATATACTGTATATTTAAAACACGGGATCCTAACTTTTGACCTAGAACCACGTTTTTCTCCCCATGAAGTATGATAATAATAGTGGTGGTACGGGTAATTTGGGAATTGACTGTCACGTATAAGTGCAACCTGTCAAGAAAAGTTTGAACTGGAAGCAGCTAAAAGATGCTGCTTCAATAGGTGATTCTCGGAGGGTTATTTCCCAAACTCCTTGAAATGAGCAAATGTTACTCCGGTTTACAGAAAAGGTGAAAAATCCTGTGTTAGTTGATATAGACCTATTTCCCTTCTTTCTGCCCTCAGTTTAATTTGTGAAAAAATCATCACAGACAGGATTCAAAATCCTTTCCTCCCATTTCTTTCTCCCTCCCAGCATAGCTTTGTACCGAATGGATCCTGTGAAACCAAATTAGCTCTTCTACCGTCTCACGCCACGGATGCCCTAGCAAAAAGACGAGAACTTTACGTCATATACCTAGACTTCTCCAAAGCATTTGAAACTGCCAATCACAAACTTGTTACGCACATGCTTGCTTCCAGATTTAGTATACACGGACCCCTCCTTCAGCTTGTAACATCATATTTGTCTGACAGAGAACAACGTGTCGTCTTCTCTGGTAGCACATCCAAGTGGCTTCCTATGCTTTCAGGTGTCCCACGAGGAAGTTTCTTAGGGCCAGTTTTGTTTTCCCTATTCATTGATGACTTATGTGAATAGATAGATAATTCTTGTTCAGTACTTCTTTATAGATTCTGTTGAAATGTGATGCGACAATTGGATAATGAAAGTCAATCCTTGCAAACATGATGCAATGTGTTTTTCACTGAAAACCCATAACACGAAATGTACGTACACATTAGCCTCATCTAATATACCATGGGTAGACCATTACAAACCTGGGTATCAAACTTGATAAAAAACTCAATTTTACTCCTCATATTGAATTCGTAACTTGTAAAGCACTCAAACTTCTTGGACGTTTCTACAGGGTTACCGATATTAACGATTTCAGAGTTCTTCGGTCATATTTTCTCACTTGTGTACTTCCTATTATTGAATACTGTTCATTATCTGGTCTATGGCTTGTGAAACCAATTTATCTAAATTGTACAAAGTCCAAAATGTCTTTATCCGCAATGCACAACACACGGTACATTACCTCAAACACAAATCTAACATAGACATTTTGAATTCTCTTGACTGAAAAAACATAGACACACGAAGAAAACTAAATGACTTAAACTTTCTTTTTAAAATAATGCAAGGCACACTCAGGACTAACGACCTTCTTCCACTTTTTATCTAAGAGTACCCAGACAAAATTCTCGTTCACAACATCATTTGTACCTCTCAAAACCGAGATTGTGTTTGGTCCAACGATCTCTTGTATATAGATTATCACATTTTACAATACTCTTCCTTTCCCACCATATTTCTGCTTCAGTAAAAGTAAATTTCTAAAGGCTTGTTATATGAATAAAAAAAAATATATTATTTCCTATTGCATAAGATTTTGTTGTTATATTATTTTTATTATCGTTGTTTTTGTTTATTACAAGAACTGTGTAAAACGGCGTTTGCTGTATCCGTGCTAACTCCAAATAAATAAATAAATTGAACCGGACATTTCGAAACAGGTTTAAACGAAAACAGGCTCATATTTCGCACTAACATTAAACTTGTGCAATCTGTATTTCAAGAAATGACAGTTGATTTGCTGCATTTGATAATAAATATAAGTATACTACCCAAGAAACTATGCAACAAATTATATTCTATTTAGTAATTATAAAATCAGCAAGCAAACTAAAATCTCTTCTTTGAAATTTATTATTTATAAGCCACAAAATCCTAGTTAAATTTATTTTTCCACCTCGCGACCCTCTTGGACACAACACGCGTTTTCCCATGCAATTATTGCCTTCAAGCATCTCACAAATCAGGCTCAGGCGAGAATAATATATTGGAAGGTAGTCGGTCAGGGCGTAGTTCATAGGTACAATCCCGGCATTTAACTGGTGTAGCAGAAAAACTGAAATTCGGGGGGCGGACTCCGCTATCGTCCCCAAGGCCTTCCGTTTGCTAAGGCAGCGCTCTACTAACTGAGCTACGACTGCACGGGAATACGATTTCAAATTTCTTGCACATAATAAGGAACGAAATATTAGAAACGCAAATATTCAACTTCTTCCCACACTTCTTGTTTTTGTTATTTCCAATGTCCCAGGCTTCAGACTTGTTAGCCTATTGAAAATTCCGATCCTGGTCTACCGAAATATTATTTGTTATTGACGCTGCAGTTTTAAAGACCTAACCTGAAGCAATCGTAATAATAACATTCGAGAATCTGAATCTTTCATACCTGTAATCTTGTCTAAAAGAACTACAAGTTTCCAACGGGTGGTTTTGTACAAAGGTCTACTATAGCCTACTTAATATCCTCATAAAAATAATACGCGCAAATGACAGCTCATTACTATAATTAGTGCCACCAAATTTTACAGCTCTTCAAATATTATAAGTAAAACGTAAGGACAATACCAGTGCGATTAAATATAAAGATGTGCTTTGCTATCCAGTCATAATTTGTACATTTCTCAGTACTATGTAATGGCGTGATTTTGTTCAGAATTTTTCTCCTTAACGGCAAGATATTAAAAAAATTAAATGTGAAGCGAGGTTAAAAATATCAATGTGTGCAGTGAAGTGAAATAGCACGTTCACTCTAGGCGCATGGAGATCGGAATTGCATCTTTATTTATTTTTGTTAACTTTCTTGGAAAACGTTTTCAAATAACTGCAAAATATTTTCAATTATATTATTTTTTTCGTAGGAGTAACATTTGTTGAATTTAGTTTTAAGACCTTTAGGCAACATTGGCTTAGGCCGAATGGGTGATGATGGGATAAATGGGTGGAATGAAGAAAGTGAGCGACAGCAGGAGAACCCCGAGAAAACCCACACACACGCTGTTTGTCCAACACAAAGCCCACATGGCATGATCAGGGATCGATCCTTCGATCCCTCTCACCAGAGGTGAGCGCACTACCAATTGAGCCTCTGCCTAACTTTTTTGCTGTAAATTAGCACTTTATGTTGTGAAAGTAATAATGCTATAATATTTCTATGATTCAGATGCAATAACTACTGATAGTCCTATACATTGAAAAGGCACAGTATTGAACTATTAGGTTCTGTGGTATTTCTAGTTTTTACTGTAATGAAAAACTGCAGCTTATATTAACATTTGTACTTTATTATATGCTGTACTAGGTTGTGTGCTCTTTCTTATGTTTGAAACATGCCTTCAGGAAACTTTATTATTATTATTATTATTTAAAGGCCTATATTTTCCTACCTGGAATTGTGGAATAAGTTAATAAAAAATAAGTAATAATTGTTCCATCACCACAAATGGAAAAAGGGGCCTATTGAACAATGGAAAGCAATCAGAGAGAAGAACATACAATAAGTTTCGAGGCATAATAAACACACACACACACACATAAGCGCAAGGACAGAAAGTCAGGAAAGGGAAGAAAAGAAAATATATTTACCACAGGGAAAGTTGAGCTAATGAAAGCAGCACGTAGCAAACCTGAAATATCTGTCTTTACCTGCCCACAGGCATTTTGGCAACACTCCGAATCAAGTACAGAGAGAGAGAGGTTTTGACTGATAGTGGGTGTTCGGAAATGTCGCCATCTGTTAGGGGAAGCAAAAATCATCCCCAATCTTTATATGAGTCATCTCAGAAACCAGTTGTCAATGTCTTGAATGCTGAAAAACATGTAGGCTCTTAATCCCAGCAACGTACACCTCTGGAACAGCCCAGAAACTGTACATCCTGGTCACAGTGACCCATGGTGCTTTTTTAAAAATTACCGTTTTCTGATAGTATTAAAACATGCATAATTCAACCCCAAAGGAAGATAGCATGCAAATAGCGCTTTACTCAAAATTTTCCGCCAGCCTCATCTAGAGATTTTTGCAGTTTATCTAAGTTGTCATGATAATAATGATAACATACCTAAGTACAAACCACTATAATAATAAAACTATTGGAACGTGTAACCGCACTCGCCTGATAGTAACTCGGAGTTCAAATAATTCAAAATCTTTATTTCAGTGAACGTCGATGCAAGAGTTCGGACATTGAAGGAGTCCCAGGACGCTCGCGCAAAACGAACTAATAGGAAACTTATGATGCTAAACTATGATGCTAACTAGATCAAATGAAATCAAATTCTGACAACTTATTTAAATAAAACAGAATAACTTTATTATCATAGTTTACACATACGAACCCGCCGAGTTGAATCATTAACCTTCTCAAACATCAAACAATATCACGAAATAAATTGACTTTATATTGAGCAACTCTTCAATTTATTAAATTGTTAATTAAGATTCCACAGATTATTCGATCGCTGTTTACTTTAAACTCGCTTTCAATTTCAAAACTTCCCTCAAATTTCGAGGATTAAATTAGGAATTAAACACAGGACTTTAAATTTCGGTTATTAATTCTCGATAAGCTTCTATGAAATTAATTACTTAAGAAACAATTATTATAACAAAATTTAGCTAACGTCCCAACCAGACGTGTAAGGAGGGAGGGGGAGAGAGACCTACCACCCTTTCACAAAACTAACCAAAAAGGTCAACACCTCCACACTATACTGAATCAGTTGTAAGGAGCAAAATATAGAAGGGGGGTGAATCCGTTCTTCAAGAAACACACGCCTATACACGCAATGACAAATCAAAGGCTTTCACGCCAACGTCACCAGAACACACGTTCTCACTCCGGCTCTCTTCTGCACAAGTTGAAAGTAAATTAGAGAAGAGGAAAGGGGAGAAACAGATGCCATTGCAATCCAATACACCCTAATTTTCTTCCACGTAAATTCTCGTTGACACCTACAAGAAGGTTGTACCTTCTCAATGTGAACTATAGGAAATTCTAAAATGTTTTATCTGGAGATTAAACTTAATATAAATTGAAATCAATTCCAACTCTCTTTTAAGCAATAATATAGTTTCACTCACGAAAAACATAAGATATTACTCTCGATTATTTAATTCACAACAGTAACTGATTTATCGCAATAGCTTAGAATGCCCCATGCATTCGCCATTTAACTTCTTCCGAGAAACAACGTGACAATGTAATTTATTTTCAATAACAAAATTAACTAATAAGATTACTTCAAACAACAGTTTACTTCTACTATTATTAAATTAATATTAATAAAGTATACTAAGCCTGAAATCAAGCCCTTTGAAGTCGGCTTAAACCACAATTATTTCGCAGCAGCAACCAAAATCGACAATCCAATATAACGAAATCCAAGTCGTAGCTACAGACAAGCCGATCTTCCCATGTAACGAAACAAAACTAAACAGTCGTTAGAAATCGCTTACATCGCGGAACCAAACCGAGGGAGCGATTCGCGCAGAGTTGCCAAATACGAGATTAAATTACCAGCGAAATTGCTCAATATAAAATTATAATTTAGACATTAAATCAAACAATCGTAGGCATGTAGTTTCATACACTACAAGGACCCCTCTGTTAAATGAAAATAAAACTACAATTTTTATAACCAAACATGGTGATCCTCAAGTACTTGACAATTCACAAGTTCACATCAGTGCACCATTATCATTAATTAAAGTGACTTGAAGCTCAGGTAAACCTTTCATCTGATAAAATCTTACAAGCGTCGACGCTACGTTTAAATCCATGGATTTTAAACACATTGCTATAAAACAAGTATAACAAAACAACAAAAAACATATATTAGTTTAAGGAGTTTTCTCTGGTTCTAGAAGTAAGGAAATTATACACAAGTAATCATTTCCAAACCATGTAACACATGAATAAATTGATTACAAAAAATACATATATTGTAGCAAGACGCATCCAATTAATTGATTAACATAAATTTATTTTCCATACAAGAATGCTACTAATCATAAAAAATTCAGCAAATTATAATTGTCTTCTTAAAAGGTAATCATCTCATCATTCAAAAAGGGAACATTCCAAAAATTTACCATTGCTAAGTTCTTCCTCAAGAGCGACAATCTCACCGGAGAATCAACAATGTCGAACTCAAACGGATCATGCACCCTGGAGAAGAAATCTGCAACTTTATTTTCGGAAGTCCTAATATGATGAATCTTGAATCGAAATTTTGACAATTGTTCTACCATTTGTCCGTATTTTAATAAGCGTTTTGGATTATGCATAATCCAACTAAAAGCACGATTATCTCTGTAGACATCAAACTCATTTATCAAGTATTGCCGATATCCACAGATAGTTTTGATTAATGAAATAAATTCAATTTCATAGATAGAACGATGTCTATCAGCTTCTGATAGTTTCTTTGAAAAGAACGCTACTGGCCTAAGGTCACCTTTATCATCTCTTTCAGAAACACATCCACCAATCCCTTTACCATATCCGTCGACATTAACAACAAAACGTTTCGAAAGATCTGGACCTTAAACACCACATGATCTTCAAGCAATCTTTTCAATTCTTCCAACGCTAAATCATGTTCTCGACCCCACACAAAGGGAACTTTTGGTGACCTCAATTCACTAATACAAGCCATAACATCCTGCAGCTAAGGAATAAACCTGCTAAAATATGTAAAATATCCAGTTAAACTAAGAACACCCTTTCGATTAAGCGGAGGTGGTATTTGTCGGACAGCAGAAATCCTTTCACTATCTATCTGAATATGTTCACCATCTACCAAAAACCCCAAGTAAATCAACCTTTCTTACAAAAGAATATTTTATCAGCTGCAATTGTAAGACCACTTCTTCTCAAACGCTCAAGTACCATCTTTATAGCAGCATAATGCTGTTCTTTGTTTTTATTGAATATTAGGATCTCATCAAAATACGTTTTCACACCAAACTCCTCAAGATCTAATAACAACCTTTCCATAGACCTTGCTAAAACACAACTCCCTATTTTAATTTCTACTGGGACTCTCAGATACCAAAAACACACTTTCGGAATCATAATAGTTGTTACATCACCTGATTCTTCATCTATTTCTAGCTGATTGTAAGCATTACGGAGGTCTATCTTACTTAAAAAATTGCAACCAGCTAAATTTGTTTATTTTCAACAGGTAAATCAGCAATTATACTTTCGTGACATGTCAAAGTTTCTGTTCTTCCCTATGTGTTTCTCACATTCGTAGGTTCTACTATATTCTTTATTTCTGAGCATGATTTTAATATATTTTTAGGAATATTATAAAAAATATGTCATTTGCAGGAACTTTATAGTTCCAACAAATACTATCATAGCTTTGGAATTAAATGTAAGCCTAAAGTTTAAATTTATGATAAATTCAATGTAATAGCTAAAATAAAACAATGACATTTTATTTGGAACCAATTATTGGTAATTTATATTTTCAAATAGTTTTGAGTGTAATAGCTAAAACACTCAATATCTAGAATAAAATGTTTAGTGCAATAGCTTAAATTATATAGTTTTCAATGCAATACAAAAAAACATACTTTAGCTATTCATTATAGTTTATATATTAATTTAAATTCCCATTCTGCTTTTTCAGTGCGTTTTTGTTTAGTGATTGTGCATTAAGTTAAATATTTTAGTGTAATATCTAAAATATTTTTACAATGTAGTTCAAGTTTAAGAAAAAAAAAATACATCGCGATTCTGCTATTTTCAATATACCTATTGTCTTGGTAATCTGCTTGATTCATTGTATTATTTTAAATATTTTATACTATCAGAATCATAAATTAGAATGTACTTCTTGTTTTGCATAGTTTTTTATTAAATCTAGCATTATCGCAATTTTCAGTAAACTTTTGTTTTTGTTTCGAATCTGATAGTTTCAGTGTGTTAGTTCAAATGCTTTTGAACCAGTGAGATCTTGCGTATATGTGTACTTATAATGAAGCTAACAGAATCAGAAAGATTAAACTATTTATTTAAAGTAATACTCTAAAGCAGTTAGAATGATCTTAAATAACCTAAACTAAACTATCATAACGTAACTTAACCTAAATAAACTGAATGAAACTAATCTCAACTAATCCATTTAATCTAATATTTTGCGCTACGGTAATATTATTGTTCCACTATATCGCAAAAGTATTTTTCTGCGCACAGGATTTCTTTCCTTCTAATCTCTTATATTGAAAACCGATAGTTTGTGTATTGTAACGTGAATTAAAAAATGTGTGCAATTACGGAGTAACAGAAGTGCTACTTTTGGTAGAAGATTTGAATTCATGATCAATATACTATGGTATCAATCTTACTCCACTGCATTGCAATAGGATATTGACTTCGCATATGTTTCTTTGATCTTTTAAATATTAAGGTGGACACGGATAGTAAGTGAAGCAACACAAAATGAAGAAGTGTGCAAATTATGTGATTTACAACTGGCAAAAGAGCATAATATCACACACGGATTTGTATATGATTAACAATGTAGGAAAAAAATTATATGTTGTTATTGTATTAAGTAGGGTATTGTTAAAACAGCTCAATTGTTTTCTTCTCCTTGCTATTATTGTTTAGTGTGGCAATTATTGTTAAGAATTTCATTATTTCTCTTTTATTGTTACGTATGCGTCTCCATAGAGACATTTCGCTAGACGCATCAATGCTAAAAAAACTGTGAGCTAACAGCCCAGAATTTCGGGCAATTATAATATATGTATATATGTGTGTATAATTGCACCAATTTTTAAATCTACGTTTCATCCACTTACTATCGGTGTTAGATTTAATGGGTTCTGCGCAAAGAGACCCAAGCAAAGATAATACCGTATTCCGATAAAGTGGAGCAAAATTGTTTACCGTAGCGTAAAAAGCGTGCATTCAGATCATTAGTTCCTATAGGTTAAGTAATGTTAATTATGGTTAGGTTAGTTAATGTTACGTTAGTTAAGATTAGTTATATGTTAAATGCAAATTGATATTATTTATAAGAAATAAAATCTATCCCTCGTAACTTCTTCAGACGAACTTTTTATATGTAAATAACAACATACCCAACTTTGTATCTTACTATGTTGACCCTAAAATCAATTTACACGATTTGAGGCTTTATTTTTGAGTATGATTTTTCATACACCCACCCGACACACATACGTGGATTCCGCGTCGAAAAATACTTCGACGTTTTACGTTACATTTCGAAAATACAATGTATATTTTGTCATAGAAAAAAAGAGAAACGTCATTATTAGAAGCTTCGCATATACATCGAAAGTGAAGGTAAGACTAACGTAAACATTACGTCGAAAATTAAGATGAAATGACGCCACTATAACATAATTACGTTGATAGGTCGTAGACAAAAGTTGAAATATATTTGTTTACGTTCTTTCAACGTTGAAGAACAAGTTACATGGAATATTAGTTCTTTATGCGTTGTATTTTTGTCAAGAACTTGCTAAAATGACGTTAAAAAATTGTTTCATTCACGTCCGAAAACCTGCGAAAATATCTTTATTCACACGTAAACAAATGGTTTAAATCAAATTATTTTCGTAGAATTCTCGTCAATCTTCAGTGGAAAGATGGTTGAAATGACGTTAGCTTACGTCAGAAAATGGTTAAAAAAACACGTTCTAATTACGAAGAAAACCTATTAAAAAGACGTTCCGTTTAATTCAAAGAGTGGTTGAATTTACACTGATTACGTCGATATCTTCTGGAAAATGGTTGAAATGAACTTTGTATTTAATCTTGACGAAGTCCGACGGACTACGCGAATAATGTCTACATTTATCCCTTTATTTCCTGTGTAGTTCCACGCCCTTCTCAGTACCTTCTAGTCGGTTGAGTATGAATGCAATTCTGCGGCGGTCGCGCTGTAAGTTAGTTCCATTATCACTCGAGCGTGTGAGCGGACTTGTGGTATTCCATACGGGGTTTATGTAACATTTTTGTGCCATAAATGATTTACTGTTTACAGCTAGTAAGGTGGATTTTAATTGTAATATCTGTCTAAATTGATTTGTTTCTTTGCAGTGTATTTTGAAAAGGTCTCTGCCGTCCACATTTAAAGCTGCTAGACCGAAATTTACAGAGAATATAACAGGAATAACGGACGAATTGCGTAGTGATTTGTCTGATGTATTGCTTCCGGAACTGGATGATCAAACTACCGTCAGTATAAGTGACCATGTTGACAAGTCGGAACTATCCTGGAGATCATAATTTTTTTACAATGTTACTAAAAGTGGAGTCGGCAACGTCGATGAAATGTGTTACTCATTCTACTTTCCGTCGCACAAAGAGGTTGCTATTGACTTTATATGTCAGTACTGGATGGTATTGTTATCCAGTACTGAATATATGAAAGTACTTGTTAAAAATCTAACAGAACCGCACAAGAAGGAGGAACCACACAAGGCTGCCGTGCGAACGGAAAAAATGTAATTAGTCGCATTACTGGCAAAGCTGAAGAACATTAATCTCCAGATACAACCAAACTCTCCAGATCCGGCCGTGTTTACTGCTACTTCTATCCTAATACGAAGAAGCGGAAGAAATCATACTTGTGTGTACGATGCAAAAAGGGAATCTGCTGGCAGTGTTGTAAGCATAAAATGGAACATATAAACTAAACCCAGGATCCCATTAAATACCCTGATTACAGACGAGTGATGTTACGCCACGAGTTGGAGTGAGACCGTAGAAGTATCATTCAACAAATTATTTCCGGAGGATATTAAAATGAACTTAATGAAGAAAATACAAGAATATGATTTGAAATGATCGTAGCCCCAAATAGCGAAGAAGATAATAGTGAAAGAAGATGATAGTGATGACAACAAATTATGAAGTCAAGGTAGCAGTAAAGAGCTGAGTGTCTGGAAGGGCCCAGGGTCCTGATGGAGTTATAAAAGAAATCTTTAAAACAAATACCGACATTTGGACACCATATCTTGCTACACACTTCAACGAATGCATTAAACAAAATAGATTTCCAGACTAGTAGAAAAGTGCAAAATTAATAACTTTGCTAAAGTGAGAAGATAAAGATAAATCAATGCCAAAGTCCTACAGACCAATATGTTTACTCAGCGTAATAATAAATTGTTTGAAACAATCATAACAAACAAAAAAAAAGAAAAAATATTCAAAATTTTAATCCAAAGTATAGTTTTAGAAAAGGAAAGTCAACCAATAAATGCATTGGTCAAGACAATTAAACAACTAGGCAATGATATTGTAAATATGCAATAGGCATATTTTTTGATATTATGGGCGCCTTCCACTACTTTTGGAAAATAGAACTCAGACAAATAATGCTCGGAATTACTGAAACATACAGTACGACGACGGTGGAGTTTGGAAATTCGGAATCAAATACTTGTTGAAGAATGGAAACGGAGAAAATGTCACTGAAATCCTCCACAACGAAACCAGCAACAAACAAGAGATAGCAACAATCCTAACCAGTGGGTGGAAAACCTTCTGAAATGTATCAACCAAAGCCAGAAGACTGTACACATTATTGCCAAACGTTGCTGAGAGGCTGGAAATGAGTATCGAGATAGATAGTGGACTTATGCACTTCTTAACTGGTCAGACATAGACATAACTGTCTCCTATAGACAAAAGCTGAGAAAACTCAATTTGGTAGAATATAATCTGTGTTATGACTGCGCGGTTCTTGAGACGCCGAACTACGTAGTGCTCAGATGTCGAGAGACGGAGGACTTGATAACAGAACAGAAAACCCTCTTGGGGACAAAAAAATCGGTGAAGTTCTGAGAAATCCAGAACTGTCGGTGAACTTCCGGGAGGCAGCGATTAGTCTCGAAATATTACAATAGAAAAGTTTTGGAGGGTAGACGGAGCACCGTGGCATGAAGTGAGGAGTGAGAAATTGCAGTAAAAGTTCTTCGAACCATAAACGTGGCCGCGACTAGAGCGACTTCCTTTAGAGGACATACAAGGTACGTTATGAGTGATAAAAAACTGAACTAGAAATGATTATCTATGAACTGTACTATAATAGATATATGAAGTTGCTGGAAGTGCAGCAGCAGGAGTGCCCTACAAGAAAGGCTTGGTGAGAGACACTCGTGTGTGGGAGTGATATATGTGTATATTTGCGGGACAAGTGTAAATGTATACAAAGTTTCATATCAAGATTAACAGGAAATAAGGGTTGAGATCGTGAACAAAGCCGCATAAAGGAATACATAACCGCGAGTGAAACAGTGGATGTGTGTGTGAAACTGAAAATTATAAATTGTATGATCGGGGCTGAAGAGCAAAAAGAATTATATCATTACACGAAAATAGTAGATTGAACAACCATCCTAAGGCTGCAGTGACTCCCCTCAAAATTCACTCCAATCCTCGCACCCTCCCCAATGCAACTATGGATGTGAAGAATGAAAGAAGAAGATGACGCCTGCAACGAGTGAAGAGACTACTAAGAAGGAAGATGTACGACTAATCGAAGGCATCAATAACTAATATTTTATCTCGTTGCAGGAAGCAGGAAAGAGAAATATGCCAATCTTCAAGTCGTATGTTGTCATATGTTGTTATGTATCGTCTTGTCTAATGTGTGTTATGTGTTTGAATATATGTATTTTCTTATTCTATAAAATAAGCATATAGCAAATAGGGAATCCCCCCAAGGAAGTTCCTAAAGTAACAAAGGCCAGGAGAATATTCTGGATGCCTGTTCAAAAGTGTGTCCCGCAACTCCAGAGGTCTCTGACCGATGAAACACTTTAGCTTCTTGGAGTGCCGAAATTCCGGCAATCCAACAGTCTAAAAGAACATGCCCGCCAAAAGCCAAGGAACAAAAAAATAAGCGTGATGTACGACCTGGAAAGTACACAACTTGGCTTGTGTAAAGGATACAAAGAGACATTGGTGTTATGCGGGTCCTTAATTAGAAAATAGAAATAGAAATAATAGTATTGTAAGCATGTATGCCGTCGGTACATTGATGAAACGGTGACAAGGAGTAGAGTGGTAAAACACTGGTGATGTTTGTGCCCTTTACGCTTGTAAACTACAGTGTCTGTTAAAGAGATGCAGAAAAGTTTTACTGTATTCTCATATCAATTTTTAATCAGAACAAAACCACAGTTCATGCTAGAAGCAATAAACAGGTGCTATGCAGCTCCTTCCAACACCAAAGCCAGGCTCTCCGTTACGTCTAAATCTAAGAAAATAAACACGAGACGACAAGGAAAATAGTTATATTAAAACAGGGTATTAAAAGTATAACCACAACCTCTACAATTTGTTTACAACATTAATTACTTACGTTCCAAGTATTATTGTTCACATCATATATATCTGCTATTTTTCGAGATTATATCCTATATTTAAAAATTATTTACCTTTCTTAAACAAATCATTTTTAGCAAAATAAAATTATATACCTTTGATAACTTAACAAAACCATCTGTTTTTCCAAAAAAGATGCATCCTTCAGTTTTCTAATAATAAAAGTAATGACATATGATGACCACCCGAAACTTCAATAAATACTTAAATAATAAATACATTGAATAATCGCTTTTAAAATATTTCCCAATTCTCAAACTATATATAAAACAGTTTTAAACAACTAATAATGTATAAGCTAATTCTTTATCTTCCTTTTACATTCTTAAATCATTTCTGAACTGAACTATACACTCTTTTGCTTCCTAAAGGATAGGGTCATATAATAAATACTCCCCCTAATGTTAAATAATATTGAATTTTAAATGAATATTCGATTGTATTGAATCATTAAAATGTTTTCTCGTATAATCATATAATTTAACTCATTCTATAATTAACTATTTATATTTTTATGAACATCTTGGAGTTTTAATATAATCAAACTCTTTATAACACTTTGACCGACAATACATATGAAAAGATTACTTCTTATTAATAAAACAAACGTTTGTATTCACTTATTTTTCCGTGATTAATTCATAATTAATGTGGTTAATAACTTAATGTCTCACAAAATCTTTTAATCATCTTAACATTTTTTTTTTAAATTTCTTCTTCATAATTATATTCCTTATCGCCTAAACATGTTTTATTTCTTTGTTCCTCTATAATAGAAGGTTTTAAGAATTTACAGGGTTCGCTTCTTTTTTATCAATCGTATTATTCTTCAGGAACTCCTATGATATTGCTTTTTACAATTTCCAACAATCGTATTTTTCCAAATTTTCATATAATCTCTTTTCATTCGATTCCTTAGAATATGTTTTAACAATCTCATTTAATAGTTATGATTTTCATCCTTATCATTTACCTTTTTTATCTGTATCTTAGCTACTTCTGGTTTTTCACTCACACTATCATTATTATTGTTCAAATGTCGATCACAATTGATTGATGGATCGCATACATAGCTAACTCCTCGTGCTTGTTCTCTGCATGCATTGTCTCAGCAACCAGCATATTTGATCTTCTGGTGACTACTCTTCTCTGTCTCAATATTTTCACCAACATAAAGATCTTCTAACGATACCATTGGATAGACATCTTTTCACCCTTTGTTATTCTCACGCAAATTTTTGAGTCCATAACTCTCCTCTGTTTTGGCTTTCACTCTTTTCTTATTTAGAAGCAATTCATCATAATCTTTTCGTGTATCTTCTTAAGTTTGTGTTTGCCTCTCTTCTGCAAATGCCTATCGACGGAATCCGAACTTTTTTTTCTTTTGCTGTTTAGATTTTTCATTTATACTTTCCATATATTATTTGCACATAGACGCTTTCAAATTTATTAGTAAGATATGACGGAATTACATCATGAAGAATATATTTCCTTTTCTTCTAGGTTTTACGAAAACAATCAAAAGATTCAGAAGATTGTTTACCAAATTTTAAGATGTATCCACTTACCTTGCCTTTCACAGTTCCCGGTATGTGTGGCCTTTTATCTTAATGCCACGTTTTAACCTTCTTGCTTTTCTAAAGATCTTTTATCTCATTCTGCTACATATTTCCTGCTGTTGAAACTCACCCTTCCGGCTCCACCACCTATTCTTTATTTCTCTATTTCATTTTCTTTGCACACAGTTCTCTTCCACCTACTTCATGGTTACTTCCAAAATGCCTGGTTTCTCCTTTTCGTTCTGCCTAAATCGTTTATTCCTTTGGTTTCTTTGCCACTTTCTCTTCCTTTTACTCGTCGTTTTCTTGATAACTACCAGTATCATTTTCATGTCTGACCATATCCATGTTCTTTAGCCCTATCATACCTTCGAATAAAATTTTAGAGAGCTGGTGGCATTCAACGTTCTTCTTGGGATTTAAACTAGGTTCTTTGATATTTCTAAATCTTTGACTATGTCATCATCTACATTAATTGACATTTTACGTTCAATTCCCTGAACATTTCGTTCGTTTGTTCAAAATTTTCTTTAATTATATGATACCTTTCTATCCATATAACTATTTAAACTACTCATTACATTTGGTACTTCATAAGAATATATTTTATTATCTCTCACTGAACTTGAGATATACATTTCAAAATAGTTCAGAACAAGGCACGATTTGTTTGAGCATCTGTTAAACATCTGTTTGAGCATCTCTTCAATGCTACCTGCTGCATCCCTGGATTCAATGAATTGATTATTTTTCCTTGAAAACGGGACAAATGCAATGGTGCGTTTTCCCCCACTGTCAGGCAAGGACTCCATATATCTTTCATTATCACGGCCCTTACCGTTTGTCGCCATTGATGAAACGGACTCTGCTTCGATTCGTATTGATATCTTTCTTAATGATATTTGCTCTCTGTCTGCGTCGTTTTTAGGTAGATCAAAATAAATACTATGGAACAGGGTTCGTGTTCTGATTCCTAGACATGGACACAATAATATAAAATATTATTATTATTACTATAAGACATTTATTTATCGTCTATATAGAATTTGCATAAAAATTATTTTAATGAACTATCATTGGTATAATAAAATATATTATTCTAATTTTAACATAACTAATTAGAATCATTCTTGAAAAGACCGTTAGTTAGCTTGAAGTCAGAACCACATACACTAAGTCAGAAGCGTATTTTCATGACATTGTTTTCCTATAACGTAATGTATTTTTTCTTGCTGCCACAATTACAAAAACCGTCCAAACTTTAGAGAAGGGAGTCTAAAACTAAAAGTGTCGATCCGTGCGGATTTTTATCTTATTTTTTTCTCCAGAGCGTGCGAGAGAGAACGGAAGTACTACAGTACTAGAGGAGAAGAGAAGAGAATAATCCATAATACTTACCACACGGGACAGGGAGCTGTAATTTGTTCTGTATGATCCCTTTCCCCAGCTTCCTACAGCTACAAGCCGTGTTGCGTGAGAATCCACGTTGTTTTCCTCTCTTGTTATCTTCGTTTCTTCTTCCGCCACCTGTTTCATTTGTTCCAGGGATGTATTTTTCCATGAGTCACAAACAATGTCATGGTATTTCGTAAATGCATTTGAAGACATACATGGAATATTCATTGATGACAACATTGCATCTAATTGTGCATGTCCACCACCCGTAGAGATTGTTCCTGGCACAGCTGCAGTATTTATATCCATGCTTTTTCTTTTATCTCCTTCAGTAGAAACAGAACGTTCTAAATTACACATCGATCATTTAAAAGTTAGGGAACTTTTAATCCGAATTAGGACTTTGGGTGTCCAATTCTTGATGTTTTTTACAAAGTATTAGATATATACTATTCTTCGACATTTTAAACCATATCCAATAGTATTTTTCCTTCCACTACTGCTGGTTTCTTCGTTTTTTCCGTGCTTTTTGTTTAATGTCTAAACAATAATCTGACTCCAATTTCTAGATAAATTATCCTATCTATGGAGACCTCTGGCTCACCTTATATTTCAGTTTTAACTAAGTTATTATCTAAACATATTAATTAATAAGATATTTATTTATATTACTGTTATTTCCCCACACATTGGTTAATTATTCGTTCTGTAGTGTTCATTATTACAACCTGGAAAACCGGCGGGAATTTCCAAATGGTTTAAGATTAAAAACCCAACAATATTAATATAATAATAATAAATTATTATTTTTACTATACACCCTCGGTTCAGCGCACTTTTAGTCAGCTGTGTGGCACTTTTTAGTCAGCTCTACATCAGTAAATATAATAAATATAACTGTTCATTAAACAATATTATGCCTATTGTCTTTTCTCTTCTATATGTTTCCCTAGTGACTCAGAACTGTTCCTTTTTCTTCTTTTAACAGAAAGAAGAAGGCGTATGCCTTTCCCTTTCAAAAATCTATTTTTGATAGAAGGTGTTTTCACTTTACAAGCTGAGATTGCTGAGTACTCGTTTCTCATAGGTTTACTTTCATCTAAACACACACACACCGCGCCACTATGAGAAAGTAGGGAGTAGGCGACCGTAGAGCCATCTTAAAAACAAACGGCGAACTGCTTGAAAGTAAGCAAAGACATATGGTCATTACATCAAATTCAAGGACGATTGACACAAATTTGAATCGATTGTTCTGTTACTTCTGTTGACTAAACACAATAAGTAGCAACGTACGAACCAAGTTAAAATATGATTCTTCGTATCTGTGAAAGTCCGAAGCTTATACTTCATTTCAACAATGTATAATCATTGATGGCATTTGCCTCTATTTTTATTAATTTCTTATGGGAAATTCAATTAAAGACTCCCCGATTTCTATGAAAAATATAATTCATCAGATCACTCCTTTCAGTTCTTAACACTCGTATACACTATATTGAGGTTCCTATGCTGAAATTGTGTTGAAAAAAATGATAAATACATTATATTCAGGTTAATGTATGGAATCTCCACGTTAAAATGAACGTATTTCAGCCTCTTGCTGGATCCAACTAAGGCAGGCTCTTACGAATGGAACATTGTTGAAGAAGAGCACGCTTCTAGGGTTAAGAAAAAAACAAAACAAATACAAACAGTTATTTTGAGCATTCTTTACTTTTTGTCTAATATGAGTATTGTTTACTTTGAAACATGAATTGCTGAAATAATATTTCAGATGTTATATCAAATATCAGTATAAAAACGCCTTCGGGGTAAAGACCCCCTTTTGTGTTCATTGGTTCAAATTTAGCATTGGTGTACAACTGCTAATATACAGTACTCACTCAGTTATGGTACAGTATAGGAAAGTCGCACAATATATTTAAGCATTGTGATGAACATTTTGGGATTATGGAGCATCTGATTAAAGTAATGTCTGTGGAAACTATGGACTCAGATATTTCTATGTAAAAGCATATTGGCAAGTATTAATATTTATGTCGAAATAGTTGGTTAACAAAAAAATGAGTAAATGTTTTGAATCAGTAATTTCATACGGATGTTTTTGGTATGGATACATCTTATATGTGTGGATATTAATTTTGTGCCCAGCATACCAAAAGACATGTAACAAATGTGAAGTCAGGGGGTCGTTTTCAAATAAAATGTACTCACAAGAGAGGGTCACGAAAATTGTCCCTGAAACCGTAATCAAACATTGCACATCTGATAGAAGAAAGTGAGATAAGAATACCAAAATTTAAGGTGCGATGGACAAGGCCGATTGAAGCTAGAGGAAATGGCGAAACCACGAAATTTACAGAACCTAGATAAAGGATATATCCACGATGATTCAGAATGTATGATACTACTTTCGGAAGGTGATTTCTGACATTTAAAAAAGTAAACATTTCCTTTGAACATGGGTAAAATTTCGTCTTATTTTGGAGATACAGCGTTATCAAATATGAGCCCGAAGTCGACGCCTAGCAATTAAAAATATATGCATAGTTCTCAATAAATCAGAAATGAGTTATTGAATGAAAATTCATTTTCTGTCAATATGTTTCTAGAAACATGATAGGCTTTAATAGTGAAAACATGATGTCACCGGATTGTCAGTGTTGCCAACTGGGTATAACGTAAACATTTTTCCAAAGAAACAACGTCGTGTTATTGGATATTTTAATATTTTAGTGATGATCAACACCATTTTAAAGCACATACCTCATTGTTGCAAACTGTAGATAAGACAAAAGAATTCCGCGAGCTAATACAATCTACAGGTCAGTTAATCTGAAATTGTCCAGTTTTGTTAATCGACGTTTTTCAAAAGATAATATTAATATTCCTTATAAAAAAATATTCAATACTGATATTCTGTTATTTCTATCCAATTCCATCATTTGTGCAATAATTTTTAATAACATCGTACTGGTTTAGCATAGGACATTCAAAAAGAAACCATTGGTTTTCTTTAAACCCTGCATGATAATTTTATACCTCTGCTTGAAAAACATTAAACATAACTGAAGAGCTCAAAATGATATCCAAATGTCACTGCCTAAGCAATAAATTCCTGTCTTATGGGTGTCTTTTCTCATGGAAGGTATTGAATGGCCGAGTTCAATTTTTGTATACTACCGCACATCACTATACAATAGAACCTCTGTGATTCGACATAATGGGGACCTACGTCATTTCGGATAATCAAAATATCGTTTTAAAAGATGTATTATTCCAAACTTGAAAGTGAAATAATTGGAGGCGATGATAAAAAGTACACTTTTATATTACGTATATAACAGACTTTTAATCAATCTTTAAATGACTGTACAGTTGGACAACTTACTATACAACTAAGTTTACTGCCTTTTGAAAAAAAAATCATCTATCTTTTTATTTTAGCATTTCAAATTTAATCTTTTTCGTTTTTTTTATTTTATTGCCTTTTCGGTTTAACATTATTTCGGTTAAGAGGGGTTTTACTGTATGTTGAATGCTTACAAAAATATAAAGTCTGATATGTGGTTTCTTATTGTTTTTATGAATTTTGAAAATCTAAAAAATCGTATTTTATGCGCATTGAAAGCCCGATATCTCTGGTGAGATAACATATAAGAATCATTTTTTTTATATACTGTATAGTTATATAAGGAGAATATATTGTAGAAATTTGAACTTTGATATTCGATTTCCAAAATTGAAATGGAGGCAACTTCCGATTTTTCTGTACCCCAAGCCTCTGTAGGTACAGATACAATTGATATTTGAGTTTGACCGGGTTATATATTTGAAAATACCGGACAATAAATGCTCGGTACTTAAATTAACACACAATAATTTGACAGCTGCGGCGACAGGGACTCGAAAACGGATCTCTCAGTTACCGGCTAGTTATGTTACCGATTACACCACCACGGATACAGCATACGTACCCGGCAACTGGCAGATCCGGGTACGAGTCCCGGTCGGGGTGGCTGTCCATTTTTCAGTGTTAATTTCAACATTTACCAACAAAAGGTTTATTGTGAAAAATGTAATAACATCTAATGCTCGGTACTCTTTCCTTAACTTATATTTTCAAAGCTCTCACGAAATATATTAATCACATTATTAAAAATTAGTAACTTCGTTGAGACCCAAATATAAAAGTTGAAATTTCAACTACATGTCCTCCTTATATGTATAACATACGAAAAAAAAATATTTTTATATGTTACCCAACCAGAGATTTCGGACTTCCAATCTACGCAAAAAAGGAGATTTTTTGTAATGTCAAAATTCATATAAAATTAAGAAACCACATATCTACCTTGATATCTTTGTACACATTCAACATATAACGACGTGATACTATACAAAGCACAGTTCTGATATTCAAGCTTTTCCGTTCGAAAAGGCACCCTCAAAACAGCAATTTATTCTGTTTTGACAATCACATTTGGATACCATTTAGATGCCATTTCAACTGCGTTAAAGGTATCAAGCAGAAGTTTAAAATTTATCAAGCCGGCTTTAAAGGAAAAATTGATTCTGTTTTAATGTCCTATGATAAAACATTACCAAGATATTTTTTTTGTAAACAACTGCAAAAATGGCGGCCATTTATTATTAGATTTGGATATAAATAAAGAATATCATTCTTGAACAATGTTAGATAAGGAATAATAATAATAATAATAATAATAATAATAATAATAATAATAATAATAATAATATTGTATGAAAGTGGTCGATTAACCGAGCCTGACAATTTCAGATGGACTGACCAGTAGTTTGTATAAGATCGCGAAAATCTTTATATCTTATCCACAGTTTGCATCATTGTGGGGTGTAATTTAATTATGTTTTTTATCGTCACTAAGCGATGTGAACTATCTAATAACACGACGTAGTGCTTTTGAAATATTTAAATCTAAAAATTTTAAAATTAATTTTTAACTCTAGTTGGCAACACTGACGAATCGGCGACATCCTGTTTTCACTCCTGATGTCCACCTTGTTACTAGAAACAAACGTTCTAAAACTGAATTTTTATTCAATGACTCGTTTCTGACTTATTTAGAATTTTTAATTTCTATCCATTTCTAGGCGTCGATTTTGGTCTCGAAGTTGGTAACGCTGTATCTCCAAGAGGAGGCTAAATTGCAACCAAATCAAAAGAATATTTTTACTTTTTCGATGTCGGAAATTACCTCCCGAACATACTGTCTTTTATTGTGAATCACCGTGGATATATCCTTTATATAACTTCTGTGAATTTCGAGGTTTCGCACTCCCTATCTCCATATCCATTTGTCCATCGCATCTTAATTTTTTGTATTCTCCATATCTCATCATCAATTATCAGATGAACCTGATTTGATTAAGATCTCAGCGGCAACAAAATAGTGACCCCTCTTGTCAGTAAAACAACAAACTAATGAAAACGTCCGACATATGCGAATTAAGTAAATAATGTAATGGGAAAACGTTATCTGTATCCATAAATAAAGTACACATTGGAGTCGGTATATTCAATTTCTATATTAAAGATGTCACCAGTTTTATCAATTACTTTCCGAATATGGCAAGCACAAGTAAATGCATTACTCTATACTGAAGCATGTTATACATCATTCATATTCATACGTTACAACAATTACATATTACTCCTACTTCCATAGAGTCAGTAATATGGGTACGTGATTTTAACAATCAACAAGTAAATATCATCGGAACAGTTACTCTATCTTGTGTGTATAGAGCTACGATATATTCAATATCATGGTTGTTAAAAGATCAACATTTACCTTTACCAATTTTAGGAAGTCCAGGAGTTGATAGCATTCTAACACCATGGAGACAGAAATTGTTGATTGTTTTTAATTTTATGTCCAAAAGACTTATCAGTTACAATTCTATATGTAATAATACATATCGCAATACTCAGAATACAGGAGGAGTAAGAAAAAGACATATGGAGATGAGACAATCAACTATTCGTGAATCATATGATATTTTGAAAAAAACTGGGAGAACTAGTAGAACAATACAACATTCAGTTCAAGCAATCTCAAGTAGACAACATGATTTTCAAACATGAATACAAAGTAATCTTAAGTTGGAAAGCAATGAAGAGAAAATAGTAGACACTATTGCAAAACGAAAGTAGCACTACAACTTGG
Source organism: Lepisma saccharinum (assembly GCA_022664845.1). Taxonomy (NCBI): domain Eukaryota; kingdom Metazoa; phylum Arthropoda; class Insecta; order Zygentoma; family Lepismatidae; genus Lepisma; species Lepisma saccharinum. Next base: position 13,817 of record JAGDQP010016298.1, on the reverse strand, counting down.
TTCAAGTGAGGATGTTTTGAATGAGCTACACAGTAATAGGGAAATATTTGAGGAAAATATGACAGTTCATGAGTTCATAGGAGAGATAAACCGTGAGACAGAAGTCACTGAAAACTTCATTAACGAGAATTAAAATATGGACAAAAAAGTATCAACTGCCAAAACAGTAGAGGGTTTAAATGAAGTAATAAATGGATTTGGATTCTCTAAATAGATGCGATGCATAGATCGATGTGGCGGACATGGTTAGAAACATGTACAGAGTCAATTCGTGAAAAAACATCATTAGTTGTTCGTGATATCATGTACGGATTTTCAGTGTTATTTTCTTCTTAGTTGAAGTAATATTAGTAACTATGTCGTGATAGTTCATAGAGAAAAAACAATTAAATCAATGGTTCTGATTTTGATGCAGAAAATAAGAAATATTTCAACAAGACATTAGCAAAGAATTTATGATATATATCTCTTTCGAAGTAATGTCTATCGGAAGGCATGATAGGGCTAAAGAATATGGATATGCTTAGACATGAAAATGATAGATGTCAGCCTCTTAGTTATCAAGAAAACGACTAGTAAAAGGAAGAGAAAGTGGCAAAGAAACCAAAGGATCAAACGGTTTAGGCAGAACGAAATGGAGAAACCCAGCATTTTGGAAGTTACCATTAAGTCGGTGGAAGAGAACGGTGTGCAAAGAAAATGAAAGAGAGAAATAAAGAGGAGGTGGTGGAGGCGAAAACGTGAGTTTCAAGAGCAGGAAATATGTAGCAGGATGAGATAAAAGTTCTTGAGGAAAGCAAGAAGGATAAAGCGTTTCATTAAGTTAAAAGGCCACACATACCGGAAACTGCGAAAAGCAAGGTATATGGATTCATCTCAAACTTTGTTAAACTAACATCTGAATCTTCTGATTGTTTTCGTAAAACCTAGAGAAAGAAGGAAATACATTCTTTATGATGTTTTTCCGTCATATCTTACTAACAAATTTGAAAAAGTTTTTGTGCAAATAATTTATGGAAATTATAAATGAAAACTCTAAACAGCAAAAGAAAAACATGTTCTGATTTCGACAATAGTTATTTGCAGAAAAGAAACAAAGACAAACTAAAGAAGATATTCGAAATGTTTATGCTGAATGGCTTCTAAATAAGAAAAGAGTGAAAGCAAATGCAGACTAAAGTTTTGAACGGAAAATTTCGATGAGAATAACAAAGGGTGAAAAGATGTCCATCCAATGCTATCGTGAGAAGATCTTTATGTTGTTGCAAATATTGAGACAGAGAAGAGTAGTCACCAGAAGATCAAATATGCTGGTTGCTGAGACAATGAATGCAGAGAAGAAGCACGAAGAGTTAGCTATGTATGTTATCCATCAATCAATTGGGTTCGACATTTGAACAATAATAATGAAAGTGTGAGTGAAAAAAACAGATGTAGCAAAGTTACAGATGAGAAAGTTAAATGATAAGGATGACAATCATAAAAACTATTTTTATTTAATGGTTAAAACATATTCTAAGGAATCGAATGAAAGAAGTTTATATGAAAGTGTAGAATATGTGCGTAGAAGCGTTATAATATGTAAAGAAATATACGATTGTTGGAAATTGTAAAAAAAACAAACCATCGATGTAAAAAAAATATCATCGGAGTTCGTGAAGAATAATACGATTGATAAAAAAAATGCGAATTCTGTACATTTGGTAAATTCTTAAAACCTTCCATTAAAGAGGAACAAAGAAATGAAACAGGTTTAGGCGATAAGGAATATAATTATGAAAAGTAATTTTAAAAAATGTTAAGGGATACATTAAGTTATTAACTACATTAATTATGAAATAATCACTAAAAATATATGTGATTACAAACGTTTGTTTCATTAATAAGAATTAATGTTTTCATATGTATTATTGAACGAAGAGTTATGAAGAGTTTGATTATATTAAAACTACAAGATGTTTATAAAAATATAAATAATTTATTATAGAATGAGTTAAATTAATATGATTATACGACAAAGCATTTTAATAATTAAATACAATCGAAAATTCATTTAAAATTACATATTATTTAACAGAAGGGGGAAATTTATTATATGACCCTATTCTCAAGGAAGCAAAAGAGTGTATAGTTTAGTTCAGAAATTATTTAAGAATGAAAAAGGAAGATAAAGAATTAGCTTATTCATTATTAGATGTTTAAAAATGTTTAGTGTATAGCTTGAGAACTGGGAAAAATTTTAAAGCCATTATTCAATGTATTTATTTATTATGTAAGAAAGTATTGAAGTTTCGGGTGGAAATCATTTGTTATTACTTCTATTATCGGAAAACTGAAGGAAGCTATTTTTTTCTATAGTAAAAACAGAAGGTTTTGTTAAGTTAGCAAAGGTATATAATTTTATTATTCTAAAAATGATTTGTTTAAGAAACAAAATAATTTTTAAATAAGATATAATATCGAAAAATAGTAGATATACATGATGTGAATAATAATACTTGGAATGTAAATAATTAATGTTGTAAACAGATTGTAGAGGTTGTGGTTATATTTTTAATGCCCTGTTTTAATACAACTTTTTTCCTTGTCGTCTCGTGATTATCTCCTTAGAATTAGACGTAACGGAGAGCTTGGCTTTGGTGTTGGAAGGCGCTGCGTAGCACCGGAAAGACAATTGCTCGAGTACTCTACTTTTCAGATGAACGTGCCACTACTTGCAGTGGTTTGGGGCACGCTTTCGTTTAGGGATATTTGTTTGTCGGTGTACAGGAATCAGAACACGAACCATGTTCCTGAAGATTTATATTGATCTATCGCACAGCGACGACGACGGAGCTAGCTAGGAAGTCCAAATTACATTAAGAAAAATATACATACAAAACGAAGCGAAGTAATTCTGTTTCAAAGCAAGTAAACAAATGATAAATATAGATAAAATACAATGTTCAGTTAACCTAATAGTTTTGTCTTCCCTGATAAATTTTGGTATCCCTTTAGCAATGTTAGGTTATATAAATATCTACTTCCACCGTTACAGCATTAAATTCCAAAAATGATAGTAAACTCTTAAGGATCTTCAAATGCTATAGGTGACAAACATAGTGACGTCTTTCTCCCAAGTATGTGAAGAGTAGCAACGGTAAAAGAAATCATTAGTTATTATGTTGTTTTGTAAAGCAAAAGCAAGACAAGATTACTGCCCCATCTTTTACTGCAAGAACTTTTTTCTTTCCTTGACATCCATTACAAATGTACTTATTCCTGTACCAGTTCACACAAATTAGTAACCATACAATGCTACTATTCCGTAAAAGTAAAATTTTCTTTTCGACTCGTAAGGAAAATATTTTTTTATCAACAATAAATCGGCAAAGTAACACTCTGTCAAACTTCGGGTAAAAAGGTTGCGCAATAAAGCGTAATGTTATCCAGAAACATTTTCTACTTAGGTAGACAATACATCTCCAAAACTACTGTTAAGCCATTAGCTAGAAATCTGTTCCCCCACTCTCTATTTCTAAAACCTTCCCTCAAAATCAATCACCTGCTGTCAACAGATTAGCAAATGTTATGCGCCCCTCCCTTCGTTTTCAAAAACTGGAAATGGAGAAACTAAATTGTATAAGCAAAATATTGAGGTAAACTCTGATTTTCAACACCTCTTAATACAATCAAACCTGAAAGAAAGCACGAAATAAACAATCTGGAAATTTCTGATGTAATCCATTTGTTTTTTCTTTTCGCCTCCAATCGCAAATATTTACAAGTAAGAATAAAATTAATAAAGCCTCCTCTTCCTTCCCGAACAACTCGGAGTGTAAACGAAGCTGACTTTTATAAAACAAAGAGTTAAAAAAACTTAGAACGAGTTCGGAAATGTTAGAATTATATTTTGCCTTGTGTCCTATTCGGCGCAAATTAAAATAGCGTTTTATCTTCAAATTGTAACTTTTCATGTGTTCAGCGGTTTTTTACCCTGCTAAATCCTTTTATTCTAATGTAATGTAGTTTATTTAATGTGTATGGGTGAAAAAATAGGCAGTGTAAAATCTAACATTACGGTTGAAAACCACGCTATATATAAAATGTTTACACTATGAACTATTTATAAGCTTTCATACTAACTTATCCAAATGTATTCGGTCCCGTTCCAAAAAAGAGTCCGTTTAAATTATAAATTAATATAATTCCTTATAATCAAATATCTCCACAAAAAACAAAATATATGCTTACGTAGGGTTTTTCAGCGTGAGGCTTTGTAATCACACTACCAAAAAAATATATCCACATTCCCAAGTGCGCAGTTAAGTTTGAAAATACCTCCAAATTAAAAATCTAATTTGAAAATAAGTATAATTAAATAAAGTCTTCAAGAATTAAGTTTGCTAAGTTTCTTCTTCTCTTTCATCTATATCTACAGCGTCTACAAGATGACTTTGAAATTCAGAACAAGTTTTTTTCTCAATGAATAAAACAGTCTTAAAATAGTTCACATCTAAATTTAGCTTACCACTACGACCAGCAAAAACACAATATATCCATATTGCAATTTGACCTAGTTCTGGGAAATTTATTATCAAATGCACCACATCAACTGTTATGTTTTCAAATACAAAGTGTTACCAACTAACTAACTCCATTGCTTATGTAACTCGTGGGTTCATCGCGCCAGTAACAACCGATCGCCATTGGATTATAATCTGGTTATCATCAAGGCAGTTTTCATTACGAACACCTACTTCTCGATGAGTTCTTCTAATATCATCCTCCCAAAGACGTGTCGGTATTCCCAATGCTCTCCTTCCATCCGGTCTTCCAATCAGGATAGAATATAATCCTCGTTTTCCCCCATACGTGCTACATGGCCTGCCCAACCTTGTCGTCGCGATTTCATTATTTTTTCATCTAGCGAATCGTACAGTCCATGGAGTTTTCATTATGCAGTCTCCTCCATTCTCGTCGTCTCTTACCGTTTCGACCCGTGTATAATTCTCAAATCTTTATTTTCGTACACACGTAATTTATGTTCATCTCCTATGGTCATACTCAAACTTTCCCAACTGTAAAGTATTACCGGTAAAATAATCGTTCTGTATATTTTCAATTTTAATTTCGATTATATTAATCGCGATGTCAGAGGTTTTTGGACAGAATAAAAACTTGCGTTTCCGAATACTAAGTTTTTTTTATTTCTTCCCTGACGTCATTTTTGCTTGCTACGTATGCTCCCAATTATCTAAATTTGCTGACTTTCTCTATGAACTGATCGATTATGCTTATGTTTTGTTTCCTATATTCCCTATGTTTCGGCTTGTTATCATATATTTTGTTTTATCTATGCTTACCTGTAAACGTATCTCAACGCACCATTCTACAAATACATCAGTGATGCTTTCTAATACATCTATATGGTCCGTTTTAATTCTTCATCATCCGCGTGTACGAACTGTTGAATCAAGCCATACAATGATGGTTCATTTATGTAACCTTTAATTTTTAAATTCGCATATTCTAACGCAAAATTAAACAATAGTGTTGAAAGGCATCGCCGAGTTTCAATCCGTTGCCATTCTTGAAGCTATCTGACATATTACCTATCCGTATTGTGCTTATGGAGTCGCTTAGACACATCTTCACTAGTTGAACAAGTTCTTTTTTTTTTCGGAATTCCAAATCGTATCAGGATACTGTATAATTTTTCCCTTTTGATAGAATCATGCTTTCTGATAATCAGTTAATTGCTTTTAAATCCCATTGTATTCGCATTTCACTAAAAAAATTGTCTCAAGGCGAAAATCTTGTCCAACGTGGATCTATTTATTCTAAATCCGCATTGGTGATCTTCAATTATTTTATCTACGTATACACTTTGGCATGTAAACAGAATATTACTTAATATATTGTAACAGGTTCGAAGAAATGAGATTCCGCGGTAATTATTACATTCCGATTTTTTGCCTTTTTTTTCTGTAAATCGAAACTATTATTGAGGTTTCCATTCTTTGGGAGTTCCTCCGGTCTCCGTATAGCACTTAGTGCCGTTCCTAATGGTCTAATTAAATCGGCTAAAATATTGTTAATTCCTGGTGGTTGTATTTTTTAAAATTTTGTTTAAGGCATTTTGATCTCGATCTCGCTAGTTTCGGGAATCCATGGTTTCGGGAAAATGGCATCCACAATTTTAGTCGGGTCTGAACCGAAGATCTCCAGTTTCATTTCTAATATTTCCTAAATTCGACTGACAAACAATTTCTTTACGAGTCTACCCGTTTGTATACATTTCGAATTCTTAACGGAAACTCTAAAGTGTTGTTAAAAATATTTAAATAATCCCTGTGTATATCGATTACAAAAATTAATGAAACCGAAACGAAACAATTACGTTGAATATTTGGTCTAAATATATTAGACTCGGAGCTTGGTGCAGGTCTATATAACAAAGCTACCATATATAACAAAACTTTAATTGCCTTTCTTCTCGCAGATTCACACTCTCAATTTGGCTCAATCGAGAGTGTGGTTCGAAATTCACATCAATAATCCCGTCTTCAAGGGCTCCTTGCTGGGTAAATAGAAATATAACAAACCAATCAAACGATATAGTTTTTCTTTTGTTTTCAAGTTATTGATATCAGTGAATTACAACTGATACCAACGATAAAGTATCAATAAGCCGTAGCTCAGTGGTATAGTGCTTCCGTAGCATTCGTGGTATCGTGAGTTCGATCCTAGTGACGGACCATACCGACAGGTTTCCCAGGATTTTCCCTCAGTCAAACAAGACAAAAGCTATGATGGAACCTTCAGCATTTACCTTCCTGAATCACTTTCCGTCCGTTATACCGGCCCGAGTATTACATGACTAAAAAACATAAAATTTAAAAACTAAATTATTGTATGCATAATTCCTGAAATGTAAAATTGGAAAAGTTGTCCACCAAACTTACACGAATGCTTCGCTTATCCACTTCTGGACATGAACGATTTATCTCTCCTGGCGTCTCCCTCCCTATTTCCACTACGTTGACAAAACCACCACAGTAGAAGCTCTCGGCAGCCGATCTCATTTTGTGCAGATACTATTCTCGGAGATCTGTGGTGTCACCTTATTGTCAATGATATTTTGATCAAGCAGCCACATATCATTCCGTGGAGATTTCATATTGCTGATTCGTAATGCAGAACTAATAAACATGTTATGTTTAGGTTTGCTGAAAAGAATCTTGAATCCCTTTTGTGACAAAAAAAAATGTGTAGTTGCTCAGTCTTGATGTGTGGGATGCCCAGCATGAAAATTACGATTTTATTCCCTGAAAAAAATAATATGCAGACAGTTCTTGATATCATATCTAACCTATGTCAAAACAACATTGCTGAAACATTTTCTTCTGGACACACCATGCAGAAACAACATTAATTCTTTCTTGGGAAACTGATGAAGTAAATATCGTTCAAGGTGCACTTCAGGATTTGAATATAAAACTAACCGATATAAGGATAGTCTTTTCTGAAGTGCATTTTGAATAACATTTTCTTCGCAAGAAACCAGTAGTGCTGTTCCTCTACGAAGTGTTCAATGGAAAAATGATTTTTGCAATATTGGTTTGCCATAAATCTAACCTCATTTCAACAAATGTCTAAAATATTTTCGACGTAAATATAAGGTAATTCTCATCCTTTTTCATCGTACACATACTGTCATTCTCTTTTTATAACGAGAGTACAACGCGATTCCAACCATTTTTCGACGTAAAAGTAACGACTTTTGAACCATCATTCGGCGTAATCTTTACGTCATATACTTAGGATATCAACTTTATCAGAACTCGAATTCAACCAGTTTTCGAGGTGAGCGGAACGAGGTCAGATGTTTTCACGTACACCACGACGTGGAGTCCATCGTACTCCTACATATAATGTATTTTATAATATTGATATTCCTAGATATCAAATAAAAATAATGTTTTTTTTTATCCTTTTTTTTCAATAGTATAATGTATTATTAGATTCTTCAGTTTAAAAGGAAAGGGTATACACTACGTCAAAAAATCAACGAGGTTAGCAATATGAACATATTACATTGGTATTATCTGTCATAGCTACCCATAGTTTGTTTATTGCTTCTAACATGAACTGTTGTTTTGTTCTTATTAAAAATGGATATGAAAATACACTGAAACCACCATCTCTTTAACAGACACTGTAGTTTACAAGCCTACAGGGCACAAACATCACCAATGTTTTTGCACTCTACTCCTTGTCACCGTTTCATCGATGCACCGCCGGCATACATGCTTACAATACTATTATTTCTATTTATATTTTCTAATTAAGGACCCGCATAACACCAATGCCTCTTTGTACCCTTTACACTAGCCAAGTTGTGTACTTTCCAGGTCGTACTTCATGCTCATATTTTTGGCCCCTTGGCTTGGGGCACGCATGTCCTTATAAAATTGTTGGATTGCCGGAATTTCGGCACTCCAAGAAGTTACTGTGTTCCATCGGACAGATACCTCTGGGGTTGCGAGACAGACTTTTGACCAGGCATCAAGGAAGTTCTCCTGACCTTTGTTCCGGACGTTTAGAAACTTCCTAGGGGGATTCCCTATTTGCTTTATGCTAATTTTATTAAATAGGAAAATACATATATTCAAACATATAACACACATTACACAATACATAACAACATATGACAACATACGACTTGAAGATTGGCATATTTTTCTTTTATGTTTCCGGCAAAGAGATGAAATATTAGATATTGATGCCCTCTATTAATCTTACATCTTCCTTCTTAGTAGTCTCTTCACTCGTTGCAGGAGTAATCTTCTTCTTTCTCCTTTCATTCTTCTCATCCATACTTTGATTGGGAAGGGTCCGAGGATTGGAGAGAATTTTGAGGGGGGGTCACTGCAGCCTTAGGATCGTTGTTTAATCTGCTATTTTCGTGTAATGATCCAATTCTTCTTCTTCTTCAGCCCCGATCATACACTTTTATCATTTTCAGTTTCACACACACATTCACTCTTTCACTCGCGGTTGTGTATTCATTATTACAGCTTTGTTCACGATCTCAACCCTTATTTGCTGTTACTCTTGATATAAAATTTTGTATACATTTATACTTCTCCCGAAACATACACATATATCACTTCTACACACGAGTGTCTCTCACCAGGCCTTCCTTGTGATGCATTCCTGCTTCTGGACATCCAGCAACGTCGTCTATCTATTATAGTCCAATTCATAGATAATCATTTCTAGTTCAGTTTTTTATCACTCTTATCGCACCTCGTATGTCCGCTAACGGAAGTCGCTCTAGTCGAGTCCACGTTCCTGGTTCGAAGAGCTTTTACCCTAATTTCTCACTCGTCACTTCATACCGCGTGACGCCGTCTACCCTCCGAAAATTTTCTTTTGTAATATTTCTAGACTTTATTCGCTGCCTCCCGGAGGTTCACCGCCAGTTCTGGACTTCTCAGAACTTCACCGATTGGTTGGTCCCCAAGAGGGTTCTATGTTCTGTTATCAAGTCGTCTGTCTCTCGAAATATGAGCACTACGTAGTCAGGCGTCGCAAGAACCCCGCTGGCATGACACAGATTATATTCTACCAAATTGAGTTTTCTCAGCTTATGTCTATAGGAGACCGTTATGTTTATGTCTGACCAGTTAAGATATACGTAAGTCCACTATCTATCTCGATACTAATTTCCATCCCGTCAGCCACGTCCGGCAATAATGCGCACAGTCTGCTGGCTTTGGTTGATACATTCATGAAGGTTTCCCACCCACTCGTTAGGATTGCTGCTATCTCTTGTTTGTTGTTTGCTTCGTTGTGGATGATTTCAGTGACTTTTCTCCGTTACTATTTTTCAACAAGTATATGGTTCCAAACTTCTTCACCTGCAGGTGCAGCGGCGTAATCGCTGTTTCCACTTGGAGAACCTCCACCGGCGTGGTACTTTATGCTTCTGTAAGTCGGAGTATTATTTGTCTGAGTTCTATTATTTTTGGGTGCTTGTCGGACATCGTCCAAGCGGTAGATCCATACACTTGCTGCGTAACCAGCAACAGATCTAATTATATCGTCGTGGTATACTTTAATACTTTTAATGGTATCCTGTATCCTTGAGTTGACAGATTGATAATTTTATGTGTAAGTTTGGTCGTCTTGTTTTTCACTTGTTGAACGTGGGCTCTTAAATTACGTTCTCATCTAGGGTGACACCCGAGTATCCTATTTCTTTTTCTCTTTTAATGGTACTATTATTAATTTTGATTATTGCGCCTCTGTTATAATTTAATTTTCATTTAAAGATTACGTATTCAGTATTCCCAAACGAAATGGTTAATATATTGATTTTGCACCACTACGTTATGTCTCTTATTATTTGGTTGGCTTTATCTTCAATTTCTTTTGTTCTGTTGACTTTCAGAACAACCTAGGTTATCCGCGTAAGACAATGTTGCAGGTTGTTGTTTTTCCAGACATAGCTGAAGGACCAGATCCCAAAATATTGGTTCCAGGACAGATCCCTGTGGGCAGCTTCTGGTTGTTTTATTCGTCACGACACCATCAGCCGTGTCGACTTTAATAATAGTATTTTCAAAGTAGTTTCTTATTAGTTTGCATATAGAAGGATATAGGTTTATATTTTTAATTTTTCCCTTAGGGAGAGCTACCAAAAGTTGTCGGAGGCGCCCATAGTATCGAAAAATTTGCCTATTGCATATTTGCAATCATCATTGCCTAGTTGTTTTATTGTTTTGACCAATGCATTTATTGGTGGCACTGAAACTATACTGTAGTATACAATTTTGAATATATTTTCTCTTTTAACATTTGTTTGCTATGATTTTTTCCAAACAGTTTATTTTTACGTTTAGTAAACATATTGGTCTGTAGGACGTTGTCATTGATTTATCTTTATCTTCTCCCTTTGCATTATTAAGTTTGCTCTTTTCCACTAGTCTGAAAATCTATTTGGTTTAATGCATTCGTTGAAGATTCTAGCAAGATATGGTGTCTAAATGTCGGTATTTGTTTTAAAGAATTCGTTTATAACTCTATCAGGAGCTTGGACCCTCCCAGACATTCAGCTCTTAATTGCTACCTTGACTTCATATTTTGTTGTCATCACTATCATCTTCTTCGCTATTTGGGGGTACAATTGTTTTAAATCATATTCTTGTATTTTCTTCATTTACTTCATTGTTAATATCGTCCGGAAATAATTTTTTGAATAATTGTTCTATGGCCTCACTAGAACTCCCGGTGTAACCTCACTTGTCTGTAACCAGGATATTTAATGGGGCCCTGGTTTTTAGTTTATGCATTCCATTTTATGCTTACAACACTGCAATCATATTCCCTTTTTGCATCGTACACACACTTATGATTTCTTCTGCTTCTGCTTATTAGGACAGAAGTTACAATAAACACGGCCTTATTTGGAGAGTTTGGTTGTATCTGCAGGTTAATGTTCTTCAGTTCTACCAGTAATGCGACTAATTACATCCTTCCGTTCGCGCGGCCGCCTATTGTGGTTCTTCCTTCTTGTGCGATTCTGTTAGATTTTTAACAAGTACTATCATATATTCAGTACTGGATAACAATACCATCCAGTACTGACATATACGGTCAATAGGAACCTCTTTGGGCGACGGAAAGTAGAATGAGTAACACATTTCATCGACGTTGTCGACTCCCCCTTTAGTAATATTGTAAAAAACTTATGATCTGCAGGATGCTTCCGATTTGCCAACATGGTCACTTAGAGTAACGATACTTTCATCATCCAGGTCCGAAAACATCATCAGACAAATCACTACGCAAATCGTCCAAAATTCCTGTTACATTCTCTGTAAATTTCGGATGAGATGCGTTAATTGTGGACGGCAGTGACCTTTTCAAAGTGCACTGCAAAGAAACAAATCAATTTCGACACATATTACAATTCAAATCCACCTTACTAGCTGTAAACGGTAAATCATTTGTGCCACAAAAATGTTACATAAGCACCGACATGGAGTACAAAAGTCCACTCACATGTTCGAGCAATACTGGAATATACTTACAACACGACAGCGTTCAAACTCAACAGACTTGAAGGTACTGAGCAGGGCATTCAACTACACAAGAAATAAAGTGATAAATGTAGACATTATTCGCGTAGTCCTTCGGAATTCACGTCACAATTAAAGGTAAAGGTCATTTCAACAATTTTCCGGCCTAAACATGCTGGCATTTCCAGAAGATATCGAAGTAATCAGTGTAAATTCAACGACTTTTTGAAGTAAACGGAACGTCTTTTCAATATGTTTTCGTCGTAATTAGAAAGTGTTTTTTTAACCATTTTCTGACGTAAGCTAACGTCGTTTCAACCATGTTTCCACGTAAGTGATGAGAATTCTACGGAAATAATTTGATTTAAACCATTTGTCGACGTGTGAATACAGATATTTTCGCAGGTCTTTGGACGTGAATGAAACAATTTTTAACGTCATTTTAGCAAGTTCTTGACAAACATACAACGCGTAAAGAACTAATTTTCCATGTAACTTTTTCTTTAAAGTTGAAAGAACGTAAACAAATATATTTCAACTTTTGTCTACGTCGTATCAACGTAATTATGTTTTAGTAGCTTCATTTCATCTTAATTTTCGACGTAATGTTTACGTTAATCTCACCTTCACTTTCGATGTATATGCAAAGCTTCTAAGAGATACGTTTCTCTTTTTTTCTATGACAAAATATACATTGTGTTTTCGATGTGTAACGTAAAACGTCGAAGTATCTTTCGACGCGGAATCCACGTATGTGTGTCGGGTGGGTGTAAAAAATCATACTCAAATATAAAGCCTCAAATCGTGTAGATTGATTTTAGGGTCAATATAGAAAAACACAAAGTTCGGTATGTTGTTATTTACATATAAAAAGTTCGTCTGAAGAAGTTTCGAGGGATAGATTTTGTTTCTTATAAATAATATCAATTTGCATTTAATATATAACTAACCTTAACTAACCTAACCTAAACTAACCTAACCTTAATTAACATTACTTAACCTATAGGAACTAATGATCTGAATGCACGCTTTTTACGCTACGGTAAACAATTTTGCTCCACTTTATCGGAATACGGTATTATCTTTGCTTGGGTCTCTTTGCGCAGAACCCATTAAATCTAACACCGATAGTAAGTGGATGAAACGTAGATTCGAAAAATGGTGCAATTAAACATACATATATACATACAAATGCTTATCAGAATAATGGAAACACCTGAACGAAAGTGCAACTTACCAGACTAATATGGTGTCGGGCCACCTTTCGCCTTCAGAACAGCCTTGAAGCGACTTGGAATATTACACCATTCCTCGTGCAGGGCATCGGCCAGTTCTGTGAGAGAGGATGGAGATGGAAATCGTCACCGGAGTCGTGTTTCCAAGATGGACCACAGATGTTCAATTATGTTGAGATCTGGGGATTGGGCTGGCCAGGGGGGTGTTGAACTTCATCCCGATGTTCCTCAAACCACGCTGCAACAACTCCAGCTGTGTGAATGGGTGCATTATCATCCTGGAATATGGCGTCATTGTCCGGGAACAACATCCGGACCATAGGATGCAAGTGGTCTCCTAAAATTGCGACATAATCGTTGGCAGTGATGCGTCCGCGAAGTGTGACTACAGGACCCAATGAAAACCATGATATTGCGGCCCACAGCATCACCGTGCCGCCGCCATGTTTCACAGTTGGGCGGAGACACTGCAGATCATACGCTTCTTTGGGCGTTCTCCACACATAAACAC
>JAGDQP010016297.1:23910-40854 GCA_022664845.1 Lepisma saccharinum | reverse complement strand
ATGTACTATCACCTCCCGAAGTTTGTCGGTCCGTAACCTTACCACCCTGTATATACCTAGAAACTAAAATTAATGGAAACCCCCCCCCCCCCACACACACACACCCCTACACCTTGTAACGTGCTGCTAGATTATCTCGAGCTCGGAAAAAGCATTCACTAAACAAGATGTGGAGTCCACAGATACTATGTTCGCTCGGATTCCGTTTGCTTATCATATAATCCAGTCACATTGGTAAATGGCAGATCCACAGTATTGAAAGGACAATTCAAAGGTTTCAACTAATGCACCACAGAGTTCATATCTCGAGACCGGAGGGCTATTCCATGTTGTTGATTTCAATTGAATGCGCTTCCAACCATGAACCGATGTCACGATGTTGTGTCTTGAAGTTCATGAACTGATGGCCTCGAAGGAGAAACCTATTAATCAATGATTAAAGCAGTTTCCAGATGCACCATATGACAAACAACACGCTCCGCAATAGGATGGAGTAAGAACTAGTATGAACGGAACTATCTTAATATGCTGGATCGATAGTTTCATAGAATCTTCGACCTCTCCGTCGGTCTGGAACAAATGTTTTAATGCCATCAGCTCAAGTCAGTGGTTAATCCTTTCTATGAATATCTGCGTTACGTGCATTCTGACCTTCGTCTATACATATCATTGGAGTATGTCTCATGAAATATAACGTGATAATGTCTACGTCGTTCTTTTAGTGTATGGAAGTTAATGACAGAAATCAAACTTGAAGTGTGCACTTTTGGCTTATCGACAAGCATTTGTCCAATATTGTGCAGCACAAAATATTGTTCTCTCCACTGCTACTCTGTTTCTGTTTCAGTTTCTGATTATTAAATTTACATATTAAAATAATTCCTAGAAATATGAAGAAAATTAGTAATGAAATATTTAGACACAATTCGATGAATCGTTACGAATTACAATTATTTAAGAAGATTTGTATAATTTATTTCAGTTGCTAAGAAGATCAAATGATACTGTTCTTTAGTTATATTTGTAAGAAAATAGAACATGTTCAGTAGATTTGCAAAAATCCCTTACTATGGTATGTGGCACTGGCGGTTCTAGAAACTCTCATTTGGGTGTTCACACACCGCAAGAGGTTAAACCCTTAAATAGCAATTAAAGTTTAAAAGAAAGATACAAAAGTGGTAAACGAAATCCTGCTCTGAAATGGTACAAGATACTTCAACTCATCGCTACATTATAACATGACGGTATTTCCCAAACCATATATTCACGACTAATTCGCTTTTTCTTGTGTTTATGTAGTTCGAAACTTTGCTTATATATTTTCGATTTTCGGCAAGGCTCGTTCGTAAAACGTCTAGAGCACAACTTGGAAGATGGAGCAATTGTTAGTCGCTCTCCACCCCAGATCCACTCTTTAATACTTTAAATTAGCTTTACTTTGAAATGATAGGTTATCATTTCATCGTACCTCGAGCATCTATGTTAAAATATTTTACCAAGATCTTTATTTCCTCACTTTCTGTATGACAATTCAAAAGATTCCTGACAGCTTTAATCACACTCAAACTTTCAGGTTAAAATCTTCTGTCCAATTATGAAATCATGAAAGTACAAGAGAGGGTAGTGGTAAGTGATTGTCATTTCTTCTTGCTTTGTTTCAAAGCAGCTTTTTGCTTTAGTGGTGTCATCAAGTGGCCCAGAATCTTTTTTCTTCTTAGTAGGGGCAATCCCTACTCCTTCCCAAATTCTGGTTGCTTCTGCATACACTACACTGAACGCAGCAGAATCTCCAATTTTATTCAAACCAAGGCTTATTACAGTGGTACTCGATACAGCTGAAAGAAAAATCAAACAGAAGCTTGAAGTTTTTTTTTATAAACTTTTAGAATAATCATAAAGATTGGATATATCATGATAGTATAAAAATGAACTGAAATGGCTTCATCTCAAAAAGTAATTTTTTAGTCTTTTGTTTCTTGTTCAGCCTTAGTACTGATAACTAACTATATTCTTCAAAGTGCTGTATGTTGCTAGAAAATTTCGATCCTACAAAGCCGTAGTGTTCGACATACTCTCGGTGGAAAGGGGCCCATGTACAACAACAATTTTAGAAGCTAAGCATTTTAAAAGCAAGGTGTTTCCTATGAAAAAATAAAGCATAGTGAAAGGAACGGATATTGAACAACAATCGTGTGTATATTTATTATTAAATTTTAACTGCTATTGTATAATTAGCAGTGGTATATAATCAATAAGAAACACCACAGAACAATAATATGAAAGGAAGCAAAAATGCAGAATTTTTATACTCCACTGCTCTCTCGGTAACACAAGTGGATTGATCCTAGATTGTCTACCGTATAGAAAAGTTGAAATACTCATATTGTCTACGTAATAATAACAATAGTGGTAATAGGAAGAAAAAGAAGACATCCTGTGATATCACATATAAACATACGAGACATGTGGCATTATGTCAATGTGTGTGTATGATAATGTTGAATTATTCATTAATTATGAGAGCAAAGTATATAGGAAATGAAACATAAAATACAAAGCACGGTTACACGGAACATTAATCATTCACCTAAATATTAAAGTTATCTACTTTCCGTCGTCTCTTCATGGTCATCACTTTCCAAACCTTAAAAAACCGATGTATTCTAAGGTACTATAAATGGCAGATACTCTGAATGTTTTGAAGCTTGAATGCCCGTATCTTGCATCCATGTGAATATCTTAATACTCAGTTTTCTAGAAATGGTAACCATCGGCTTAATGATAATAGAAATTGTAGGATCTTTGCTAGAAATAACACCTCTCAAGATTTTACAAATAATAAGGATCGTTTTACTTGAAATTTCAATCGAAATTATAATTTTGGACCGTAGAACAATAATATGTTTAAATGTAAGAACAATTGAGATAGCAATAATGATAGAAGTTGCACTCGTTGTAATTCTTCCTTGTTTAGGAATAATGCCAATTTTTGACCTGATTCTAGAGGTTCCTTAAGTGATGCTGGTCAAGCTGATGGACATTTAAGGAGTAATACTTGTTGATGCAGTAGAACTGCCTTCTACGTGTGAGCATTTGAAATCTTGTTCCTCTACTGTAGAGCAAACTCGAACGGGTGATCAGGATGTAAATAATATGCCCAATAATTCAAGATCATTTCAATGGAACTTCTCCAGCTGAAATAGTTCTACACAGTAAAAATAACTGTGTTAATTCAACACAATGCGTTGTCCCAGCGTGACTACCACTTTTTATGTTAAATCAACATAACACACGGTGTTGATTTCGGTACTGGGGAAAAAAGTTATAGCTGCAGCAAGATTTGAACATAGGTTGTTGAGTTAGAAGTCCAGTATCTTACCCTCTGGGCTAAATCGCCAGACAGAAAAAACACTAGATTCAAACAGTATAGAGAATAAAAGAAATGTCGCTGAACCTCATACACAAACAAAGTAACTCTCACTACTTAAGCCATGATTTAATCACTTTTCCATTTGTCAATTAGGGATCAGAATTCCCATTCACTGAGAATATGTTCCATTTCTATGAAAGCAAGTGTAGCATTTGTCATGTTTGTTACGATAAGAAAGCCGTAATACTGGTCAAGTGAATGGCTGTCGGCATCTTGCTTGCTTTCATACAAATGGAACGTTCTCAATGAATCGGAATTCTGTTTCCCAATTGACAAATGGAAATTGATTAAACCATGGGTTAAGTAGCGCAAGTAACTTAGTTTATTTTGGGGGTTCAGCAACATTTGATCCTTTATACTGTTTGCATCTATTCAATTCAAATGCTATTCAATAAATATTGTTCGCATCTAGTGCTTTTTCTGTTTGAAAATTTAGCTAAGTCGATAAAACGCTTGATTTCTAGCTGAACAACCCATGTTCAGACCTTGCTGCAGCAGTAACATTTTTTCTTCCAGTACCGAAATCAACACTGTGTGTTGTGTTGATTTAACACAAAAAGTGGTAGTCACACTGGGATACCAGGACACAATTCAACCGCATTGTGTTGAATTAACACTGCTAATTTTTATTATGTAGTATCCATTCTTTCAGTTTTCTGAATGATCATTAGCTTGGTCGCGTAAGGATTGCCACCCCGCCTTGAATCTACCAAAAGCTCAAAGTACATTCCCACATAGCACAGAACGTCCAAAAATGGTACCGGAACGTCCAATTTACGTACAAATCCAACAATGAACATCCGAAACTGGATATCCCAAAGAGATCTAAGTAGGGTCATTCAATGGATGCCGAAAACACGTCCGCAACTAGACATCCCAAAGAGATCCATGTTTGGACATCCAATGGACGCCGAAAACGTCAAAAACTGGATATCTCAAAGACATCCAGGTAGGAACAGTCAACTGACGCTGAAATCACGTCTGTATGGATATTCAATGGACGCCGAAAAGAGGAAGTCGAAAACTACAGAGACAGTTATTCTGCCAGCCCCCCTGTGGAAGGGTTTTTTTAATTTGAACTTTTCTGTGGCGTTTAGGTATCTAAGGCTCAAGACGGGATAGAGGAGGGGAAAGGATTCAGGAAGGCGTCTGCCATGCACCTATGTTGAAGTTGCTATCCCAGCATTTGCCTGGTGTGACTAAGGAAAAGCCCTGGATAACCTGTCAGGATGGTCGGTCGCTGGGATCGAATCAATGGTCTCCCGAATGTTACGCCAACGCTCCACCACTGAGCCACGGCGGGTCGGTCTGTGGAAGGGGTGTCACATCCCTAAATTCTCGAGCGCACCCCCAACTTTAAATTTTTACGGTCAAAACATTGATAGAAACCATGGTTGTTTAGCCTTTCACCTTTGCCGCGCTTCCCTTCCTCCATGCAGTGAAACCTGTACAGGAAACCTCGTTTAGAATTAACTCCTCTGTTCTACATCACAAAATGCGTATGATAGGTAGACACAAGATGACTCGTTGATGGGTAGACAAAGTACTACTTGTGAGATATACCGCTGAGCATAATCTTGTAGTTCAACTCAACAACAGAGTCTGAAAGATATCTCACATAGTTACATATATCTTTAATATTGATTGATGATAGGGGATGCAAAACAACGTTCGATGTCAAGCATGACTACAAACATACTAGTCAATAACACATGAATCAGTTCTTTGAATTGTGTGCATTTATAACAATAACTATTGTCTTCTGCAAGTAGGAAAACAGATCAGATATGTTATCATCACTTTAAGAGAAAGGACATCTCTTTTGATAAAGTGTAAACGAAAACATAATAAGTTCGTAGTCTTGTTTCTATGTGCGTAAAATGTTTATATTAATAATTAAGGATAAGTACTTGAATGAGGTCTAACTAGTAGCTGAGAGAATGTTGTGCCACGCTTCCAAGTTTGGTAAGTTAAGTGATACAAAATCATTTTTCTTCGAATTGTCCTTCCAAAAAATGTTATATTTTTGACACTTTTCGTTTCTTACATTTTATTGATTGGTTTATTAAGATTGAATATCTTTGTTAATTGAGGTGTTCATTTACCAACGGATTATCCTCCCTCCCATTCTTTTTAACTGAGATACTGGATCACCGAGTTTGTGTCATCTTCCTCTATGGAAACGTATACGTACATCCAGCAGATTAAAAATAATTTAAAAGCCCTTTAAAAATTAACGTAAATTCTCATCCATATCGTCCATCCAATATGGCAGTTTATTATATCATTGGTGCACTACAGAAGCAAAACAACTCTTGCCCAACGGAACTATACTGTATGTTAAGTGCTACTATTTCCAAAGAGGCTCTTATTCAATATATCCAATATCCTGTGCTCCCGTCACAAAATTACTGTAAACAGGTAATTCATTGTCCTTTACATGAGAGTAAATTCTTATTTTAGATTTCATAACAATGCTTTAAGGCAAAACAAAAAAAAATGAGTTAATTCTGACGACCAGACAAGCTTTGAGTTAATGGTGAAAATATGAAAGTCCCTCGTTGTGTTTGCTGTTATAATAATTATTGCTTGTTCTCTGAATATAAATTTAAGGCTGAATCGCACTGGGTTTTCCCGCCTTTTTCGTTTTATGTCAATTATTCAAAATTCATTGCAGGTAAACAAAATTTAACTTTTATAGACCGAAGTTCATTTCTTCCTTGAGTAACGGGTACAATTAGTTTTAACGAAATGCTTCTAGTAACCTCAGGATTCTCTGCATACACTTTTGGGACAGAATAATGTGTTATAAAATTTCTAGAAGACCGAGGTACTCGTCATGTTTCCTGCCATTTTGATTCTTAGATTTTCACGTGGTTATTATGCATAAACTGTTCCAACTCGAAACATTTTAGTCTGAGGAATATCAGAATACACTTCTTCTGCTCCCCAAGTTGAAGTTTGATTTTTTCTAGTTTGAGATATGCACACATACTAAAACTGCATGCACAAACTATTCCGATACGAAAACAACTCTACTTGAGAAATTAGGAGATATAAAATTTCTTCAGCGGGCATATTGATGTTAATTTCCACCGATATTAATTATGTACAAACGCTAAATATATCCGTATGCAAACATTTGCCACTAGACAAATTTTGATCCGAGTAATTAGGGGGCTATCGTTTCACCAACCTCCCACTCAACTTAGGTCTAATGGTTCACATTTTTGTTTTCTAATTGTACTTAAATATAAAAAATGTGTGTATAACGAATCCAACCTGAAAAACTTAAGTCTGAGATTAGAAATTTGGGGTTCAACCATTTCTCCAGCCTCTCAGCTTGAAATTTGACTTTCTTCTATATGAATTGTGCACAAACTATAAAATTGTGTGCATAAACCTTCACAAAAGATGCCAACAACAAATATTTGTATTGGCTTTAGTGGAGGATTGGTGAAGTGGTGTGCCTAATAGCTTACTTACAAATTGGACACAAACATTAATAATTGCGTGTACAAATGTGCATAAACGATTGTAACTAGAAAATTTTTTGATCAGAGTAATCGGGGGCTATCGTATTACCAGCAACCACCCTCCATTTACTATTTTCGTTTTTCGAGTTTCTAATTATACACAAACATTAAAAATGGGTACATAAACGATTACAATCAAGTTTTTTTATACATTGAGAAAATGTTGAAATGGACGTGTTAGAGAGTGGGGACGCTCCAATATATCTGTAACAGCGAAGATCATTGCTAGTTTCCATCTCGCTGCAATTTTAATTATGTTTTACTAACATTTACGTGTTAGACAGGGAGATAAGTGCCTAATGTCATTACATGTCTGAGGGAAGACAACGCTTATCAGGTACTCTACCGCGAACAGGGAAGGTAGCGAACAGGGTGTGCTGAAGTATACCATGTCTCACAGTAGCAGAGTATGTCAGAATCCTCAGCGCCCATCTATTCATATAACCTCCTAAATATACTAGTTTCCAGAGGTCTGCTTCTAATATGATTGGTTCTTTTACTGTCTACTTCCACAACATCATTGAAAACTGGACTAAAATGTGTTAAGACAAAAGCTTCCATGAGTATCATGTAGTGTATCAAGATTACATTTGAAAAAAAAAATATTTAGATTTGTCTTGAAGGCTACATATTTCTCCAGACAAAAGTCAGGCTATATAGGTGCAATACTTGAATTACTTACTAAGCAATTAATTGTTTAATTTACATTTATGTGAACAGAATGTATTCCTCTGGGAAAGAGAGCATTATAATTGAGCGAATTATCTAATATTGTAACTAGAGGAACTTTCTAGTTATAACACTAAATCATTCGCATAATTATAGTGCTTGCAGTCCCAGAGAAATTAATGTTTTTACGCCTACTGAAAAAATTGCCCCACTGGACATGTGTCATTTTCAAAATGTGCTCCTCGTTTAAAGTAAACAAATGTGATATAAATAAAAAAAGAGTTTTTGTGAAGTTATACCGATTAAAAGTGAATTAATAGTCAAATTCTGGAAATTCAGTCTCCTGATGTACTTTTTTCATATTTTAAAATCATCTCTGGCACACCTGTCACGAATAAACTTTTGATCACACTTCTTTGTTTCTTCAATAGTTCTACTAGTAGCAGTGATTTTGTTCTGTGTGAAAGCAGAGCAGTTACAAAGGATACTCGACGTTCCTTTAACACCAAATCTTCATATTGAGGCCAAAGAAGATGAAGTGGAAATTTCAATTATTTCTCGATCACCATCTAAAGGTCAGTTCTAATTGCTTAGCTAAATAGTATGACTTATCTAAAGTAGAATTAAGTTTAAGTGTAAAATAGTCATGAACCTTAATGCATCACACTGTAAACCTAAAGCAGTTTGCGAAAGACATGTAAAGTTTTAGGTTTGCAAATTCCTGCTTAATATTCATTGACCAATACTGCATATAATCTTACTGTTTAGCTAACATATAGTATTAGTATTTTTGTCCTCAAGAGAGCATAAGAAAGGAATATAAATATCATACCAATCAATGGCAAAATATACGCACATATTGTTAAATAGTCTATATTGAAAATGAGCTTCGAGGTTGAGAAAGATAATTAAATATTTGAGATATTATTTCTTTGAATTGACGATGTTCTGTCTGTAATTCTGGAGATCGTTTACTGAAATATAATACCAGAAAGTAATTTTCTTAGTCCATATAGCTAAGTGAGCAAAGTAATATAAGTTAATTAATCTGAACTGTATTGATTTGGTGTAAGGGTTCCAATGTGTTTGAAGATGAAGTTGATTTAAACAGCAATATTATGGAGTCAAACTGTGTTCATAGTTTCTTTTTTAGATCTGAATGTTATTTCTGCGTAAGAATTGATGCAAGATAAATCCTAATTTTATGCTGGGTTTGCTGATTCAGAATTCTACAGCAAGAGGGAAAGTGTTATATATTTTACTTGACGTATTTAATAGTTGTTTTCTGCCTCGAAAGTATATAGGACATTGGAAGATTAGATGGCTAGTATCTTCTATCTAGATAGGAGAACAGTCACAGAATGGAGTATTTGAAAGTTTAATTTTATGAAAATGTGCTTTGGTATTAACATGTTGAGATCTCAACCGTGTTATAAAATTATGGCTTGTCTGTTGGTAAGTTTGTAAACCATAAACCAAGGATTGGGCAGACTGGTATGAATATAAAGTCTATTGTGTTGAGATGCTAGCTGTGGTGTTTGTAAAATCCATTCTTCTCTTTATTTTGGGGCATTATGTCGGTCCAATGTATTTTGATATTGGTGACATTGGATAGTTGTATTGTATCTCGTATTTTGTACTGCATGAAACCACTCGAAGAATTCCACCTAGCAAACCCACAACAACAAAAATTAGTAAGATATAAAAATGTACCGTAAAATATTAATAAATAAGTGAAAACCTCAATATTCTGCAGGTTATATCATAAGTGCCGACTTGGAGAAAATAATGAGGAGGGGGGAAAGAGGATATGTCTTATCTTATTGTTTCTCGAGAATGACTATGACAGTCTCCTTTGCTGTGTAAAGAAGATATGTATATAATAGTGTCCGTAGTCACGTACGTCTGTCGTTTTCTTCATGAACAACGTGTTGAATCCTCTTTTTTTTTTTTAAAAAAAAAAAAGGCCCAATTTTCTTTGAATTTCCATAAACCTCCTCCGAGCTATTAAAATTTCCTAAATTTTCAGGATTCTTATTTAAATGTTTCACTCATCTTCATAAACATAAATGTCAACAATTTATTTCACTAAAATCCAAGCTTATGAAATCATCACTTTAGTGCTACCAGAGCGTTAGTTAGATTACAATCTTTTGTATACAGAGTCAATATTTCCCGTTGGAAGTTACAGTGCTGTGGTGTATGAAACAATTTTTTCTATCGGATAAGAGTCTGTTCCGAACCTTGGACTAAATGCAAGACGTTTCCTGCTCGTCTTTTCTAATTCTTCTTCGACATACGTTATATATTGTAAATAAGTAGCTTCATAGAAATTGCAGTGTGAGTTTTGATTAAAAAAAGATCTTCTGTGCCTTCAATGCCGATACAAGTACAAGCTAAGTGATCAACAACATATAACATAGGCTTGCGTTCAAAGGAGGGACCAAGGAGCAACTGTCCTACTAATGTATTGAATGACAATGTATTGTTATAATAAATCCAAGAAAATATTTACTATTTTACTAGCTCTGTTAGTACATTGCCCAAAAATTGATTTTTTTTTTCTATAACAGCTCACTTTTTGATATTAAGGTATTTTTTATGTGAAATGATTTTTCAAACAAAATGTTTCCCCCTCCAACCGTGACCATACGCACGCTTGTGATGTATAATGCTCCTTCATATACTGTAATGCATATTCATTCAAATATTTGATTACCTAACATGAACATATGTTATTTTCTAGAATAGTTATTAACCATATAAGAACAATGAAAACTGATGTGGAATTTGAACCCTTAATTGAGTGATGAAGTTTCGGCAGTGCTACTTCGATTTCATTATATTGGGGGAGCGAGGACCTCACCTTCAAGTATCGGTGGGCAAAAGTGTACTGCGCTCCACAAACTCGTCGCCTATGGGCTATATATTAATAAACAGTTGTTGTCTTAAAGCTAATCTAAAAGTAGTAATCAATCATGATTTTTCAGTATGTTTATGAATAAAATTTTACTGCTTACAGGTCCTTTATTGAAGAGTACATTAAGAAGCCCTGGTTTCTCTGGAAAATTTAAAACATGTAGCGAAGGAGATTATTGTTTGCAGTGGGGAGAAAAATCTCAACTGTCCATTAGGCAGGACACAACGAAGTGCACAGAAATGAGCCTAATTGGTGAAGACATCAGCAGCATTTGTCATAGTTTAGAATCATCACAGTGGTATGGCGGTCCTTCAGTATATCATCAACTATGGCCAATTCAACAAATGAACTTCACAGAAACTCCTTACATTACTGGAGGTGGCGACTTCTTAGGAGTTGTTGAGTCTTACTGGATTAATTCTAATGGTATTGGATTTTACGTTACAGAAGATGCGCCCTTATTCATAACCCAGGACGGAACTCTTCTGTGCTTCATCAATCAGATACTTCCACCATACATATCAAGAGACGACACTGGACAATTGAAATGGAGATACAGCGTATGTCAAGGTGACGATGTCAAAGAAGTTCATTTACATATGGTACAAAACTACCTTGGTTATCCCACGGATATTCCAGATGAACGAATGATACGCTACCCTATTTGGTCCACATGGGCTAGATACAAGAAATACATTAATGAGAGTGTTGTACGCCAACTGGCTGATGAGATTCTCTTTTACGGATTCAACAATAGTCAATTGGAAATTGATGAACAGTGGGAACCATGTTTTGGAGAAGCCATCTTTGACAACAACAAGTTTGCAGATCCAGGTGCTTTAGTACAAGGGTTACATGATGATGGATTTCGTGTCACCCTTTGGAATCCACCGTTTGTGAACGTTGAATGCGATGCATATAATTACGCCTCAGAAAACGGATTTCTTGTACGCAACAGTGACGACCAACCAGTTAACACTTCCTGGTGGGAAGGCACAGGAGGTGTTATTGACTTTACTAATCCAGCGGCAGTGGACTGGTGGAGAAGCAGACTAATAGCAATTCAAACAAATTTCTCAATTGACTCTTTTAAATTTGACGCTGGGGAAGCTGGCTTCCTCCCTGAGGGAAGTGTGCTACACAGTTTGCCAGAATTGCAACCGAGCATATTCACAACGAATTACGCGAATGCAACGTCATACTTTGGACGTTTCATCGAGACACGAGTAGTGAAAAGAACCCAAACGTTGCCTCAGTTTATTAGAATGTTGGATAAAGATTCTGTATGGGGCTACAACAATGGTGTAAAGACTTTGGTTACCTCACTTCTGCAAATGAATCTAAATGGCTATCCTTTTGTGCTTCCTGATATGATAGGGGGAAACGGATATGGAGGAGCCCCATCCAAAGAACTTTTCATTCGATGGTTGCAAGCTAATACCTTCATGCCCAGTATCCAATTTTCATACGTTCCGTGGGACTTCGACAATGAGGTAAGTACAGATAATGTCCTCACTTTTATGTTTTAATGTTGAGGTAACTTTCTAGCAGTGAGTGCTATGGCTTTGTCCCAGATTGAGATAAGCAAAACATAGTTTCGTGTAACCTTATTAATCCAAGATTTGTAGCTAACTGACTGTAGGCAAGCTTTAGTTAGTTTAACTTGCTTGCACGTACCATGTTAATTTATTTCCCGTCGGTACAACTCGTCATATCTGAAGATTAACATCTCAGATACATAGTTCAGGTGAAAAATTGGACATCGGATATGTGCTTTGGTCGATACAAATAGGCAACACTAAGGAAAAGAAATCATAAAGCATCACATTACTAGATGACTGGCGTACAGTTTTGATATACGAAATGTAAGTTTTCCTTATAACTTATCTTTCGTATTTCGCCGTGGATATGCTTCTCCGAGTTAAACATACAGTAGTACAACGAAGAACAATATTATACTAGGATGGGTAACGTGCATAACTTACTTTTACAGAGTTTTTGATAAGTACTAAATCATTGTAATCGTACGTGATGTTTACATTGGCAATACTGAACGACAATTACCAAACAATCTTTCAAAATATTTAAGAAGCTAATAAGGAAAGTTACCAAAAATCGGTGACAGATGTGTTATTTAAAGGCAGCCCATGCGTGAAGGAACATGAGATGAAGAAGTAATGAAACTCGATTCTATTTGCACTACTAAATAGATCATTTAATTATTTCATTTGATTTGTTATTTGCGTTACGCCCAAATCGACGTCCATGTCCAGAAAGTAAATAATCCCGAAATTAACGTAAGCATGGTCATTTCGGTCAAGACCGGGTTACCGAATCAGTCGCGTCAACCGGGTAAAAAACGGGTCGATCGGGTCAAATTCAGGCCGAATCACCAAAAATTACCCGGTTTAAGCACTGTTAGGCTGGTCCTCCATTAGATAATTTACAGGTAACACTGATGATGTCAAAGTCTACTTCAGTAAACGCATACTTTATAATTTCTAGAAAAAAATAAATACAATGTTGTAAGTCAAGTTTTGAAAATCCGCATGGTTAATCTCAATCAGACAACTTTGATTTAGAACCCAATAAGTATAATTTTAAGTAATAAAATATCACACGCAACCAATAAACGAAGTGCAATTTCTGACGAGTTGTATGAGGAATATAACTCGTAATTTCAATAATTTAATGTTTCATTATAGACTGTGGAGATCTCCCTTAAATTTGCAGCTCTGCATGACCAATACACAGACAAAATAGTGGAATGGGCAATAAGATCAACCCTGGATGGCACGCCTCTCAATCCTCCAATATGGTGGGTAGATCCAACAAACGAAGAGGCTTTGAAAGAAGATTCAGGTATGTATTATTAGTACGGAGTTTACATACGTACGTGGTTGTGTTCTTGTAATTTCTAAAAACTGACTAACAACGATACTTCTTAATCTTAGGGTAGCCGCACACAAAAGAAGCAGCTTGGAGAGGAGCAAAGAGAAGCAAAGAATTATCGTGCTGAATCCATATGTTTGTGTATGTTCTCTTCGCTTCATTCAGTCAGTGCGCGCGCCATCATTTAGCACGACATCGCTTTTGTTCGCTCCAACTGGATTTTTGGTGTGCTATTTATTACCTGTCCAATTTGATTTACTTTATATGGCGTTTAGGTAACTCTGGGTTAGGTAGAACCTCTCTTACAAGTATATAACTAACAAAGGAACTATTCTTAAGTGTCATCTGTAAAAGTAATCGAAAGCAGACTCACTAGAAAGAACACTCCTAAATGTATAAATTTAAATTTAGTTTTTCAGACCTCTAGGCACCTTTGGCTCAGGCCGAATGGATTATGATGGGAGAATTGGAGGAATGAAGAAAGTGGGAGGAAATGGGAGGCACCCGAGAAAATCGACGCACATGGTGTTTGTCCATCACAAAACCCACATGACATGACTCGGGGTCGAACCGTGCATTCCATGCACTAGAGCGTTCTACCACTGAGCCACCGCAGCCTCTGAACCAGGAGGCGAGAAAAATACAGTGAAACCGCGATTTATCATTAGTAGAGGAAAACATTTTCAAGTCATGCTCTCGCCAATTTTCGTAACTGAAGACTCAGGCGCTATATGGCCAGGAAATTTAAAACTTATTTATTTATCTACAAATACAGCTTAGAGACAATTTTATATTGTAGGCAAACAATAAGTAGCAAAATATTTAGGAACCAATCTGCCCTAGGTGTATTCAAGGTACCATCCCTGCATGTGTTTGGTGCCACCTGGTTCTAGGGATAAACAACCCCCATCAGGATAGGCGGTTGCTGGGTACGAACCCAGACCTTCCTAGTGCGAAGCCACGAATCCACCACCAACTAGGTATATATCCAGAGCGACAAGGGGGAAAATATACTAAAGAACTTATGTAAATGTAAAATAAAAAGTTTTGTTCGCAAATTGGTTGCATTCTTAATTCTAAAATGGGAACTGTTTTATGTATGACCTTCGTATATAATCACCACAGTAAGTTGCTATTTAAATTCAGGAGAGCAGACACTATTAAACACATTCAATCATTGCTGCAGTCTTCATCAAGTATGGGAATGCAGTTTCATTTACAAATGCATTTTTCTTTAAATTTTCAGAATATTTGCTGGGAGAAGAGATACTGGTGGCGCCTATTCTGGAGGAAGGTGCAACTAGCAGAGACATCTATTTACCGGCTGGACAATGGAGAGACGAATTAAGACCAGATCACCCAATTATTATAGGACCAGTAAGGCTGATTAACTACGCAGTAGCTCTGGATGAGCTTGCATATTTCACTAAAATTAATTTAAATTATGAACTCTGATGAAAAGTTAGGAAACCACCCTAAATGTCAACAACGTCTTGCAAATACTTAATGTAACTTGAAAGTATTTTTCAACAAACTTAAAACGTAAAGTTATTAATCAGAATTTCACAAAATTTGTTTTCATTTATTTGTGAACAGTCCTTACGAAACTAAATATTTTGAGATGTGACGTTCAAGCACAATCCTTCGTTGTTTCCTTAAAATATAAGACAAGATTCTATGTTCAATTTTTTTAGTAATAAAGTAAACATGCAGGTTTTAAAAGCTTACTTCATTTTCCTAGTTTCCTGTAATGAAAAATAAACACATTAAACACATTGCTTTTTGTTATCTCAAGCTGTCCAAAACTTATGTGGTGGATTTCACTTATCTTTGTTAGACTTTAACGAATCTATATGTAACTTTAAGCTCTTTAAAATTCATTACGTTTGTTAACTAATGATTCGTAATGGTAAGTCTACATTAGGCCTTGTTGATCAACATGCTTGTGCGCGCGAGGACTATCTAAAGACCGTGACAATTTATAAACGTACCCAATATAAGTGGAGTGAAAATTGAAGATTATCGCGGTCTTTAGATAATCCTCGCGCACACAAACATGTTGATCAACAAGACCTAATGTAGACTTACCATTAAATTCTTAACGAATGTTGGTGAAGCCCTCCACTAATGTTGTGTTCCCAAGCTCGTGTTAAGCTAGGATGCAACTTGGTTTCGGGCATTAATTTAGTTTTCCCCTGTAGTTTCACACAACTACTCGTGCCTAGATCACGCTTTAAACATTTTTTAGAGATGGTACATACAATAACATTGAGTACAGCTTAGTTTGTACATTGCTAAGCAAATTATTTAATTATAAACATTACTAGAATTCTATCACACAATAAAATTTTTTAGTTCTTGCAGTAATTTTATCAGCAAGATTTACCATTAAAGTTAGGTACATGATGTGTTTAGAAATTAAAGAAATCATTTTGAGCTTCACATGAACTCCGGGTACCTACACCTCAGCCTACTTAGCATAATGGATAATACAACCATGAGCCTTTGACTGTATTGAAATGTTACAGAACAGAGCAAAGTCATTACGATGAAATTATTCGTCTTTTATAATCGTTCTAACATCAACTTATTTCTTCGTTTATGGCGAATACAATATGCAACAAATAAGGAATTTTAATAAATAATCCCTATGTATTGTAATAATGCCTACATTTCCACACATTTTAAATCCATCGATTGGAATTAATTTATGGCCTTCAGGTATCTGTGATTCAGGGCGGAATAGGGCAGAGGAAAAGATGCAGGAAGAAAACGGTCAGGGCCTAAATTCAAGGAGCCATATCGCATGTGTGTATGACTCAGGAAGAACCCTTGATTCTAAAGTCATGTATTAGTATTTAAAAGCAGTACATATAATTAAATCTTTGTAATAATATCCTTTATTCGTTTCTTCATGTGTTACGATGGTTCATTACGTTCAGAAATAGCAAATATTTCAATTTCAAGTATCTTATTTTAACGTATGAAAAGAAATAAAATCGATATAAGATTTACTTTTTGCACCAATATAATCTTGTACTTAAGAACTCAGATTTTATTTAGATCAAAATTTACGGAAGACTTCTCAAAGTATCTTCTAATAGTTAACGTAATTTTCTAGCAATATCGGCTCAAAATGATTGAAAAGTGTTTACGCATTCTGTAGTTGAAATTCCTTCTTAATGGTGCAAGTCATGAAGAGCGAGCTAATTATTACCACAACAGGCACATCATATCAAAGCTCTGTGGAAAGTCACAATACAAGGCATAACCAGAAATTCTTCCAACTTAAGCTACACCAACTTATACACTCACGTTCAAAAGTTCTTTCCAATGAGGAATTGGCTAATAATTCATTGTTTTCTCACCTCGTATTTATGATTTAACTTATATACACCTTACGGGTATATCACCAAGTTCGAATAGAAAGTGTGATGTACTGTACGTTATTTCAGGAATGTCCTTTCTTGCACCAAACAGGAAAACAAAAATGAGAA
>JAGDQP010016297.1:0-18910 GCA_022664845.1 Lepisma saccharinum | reverse complement strand
TAAATATCGTGCCTCATTTTTAAGAACTGATAGAAACAGACGTTTTGTCTTGTCTTTTGTGCATAACGTTAGTGTTCTATGGAATACTCGATTTATTAAGAAATCAATAATTACCTAGTAACATAGGTTTCCATTAAGAAATGAATAATTACCTAGTAACATAGGTTTCAACGTTCATTTTCGTTTCTCCATGTTCGGCAAGGATCTTTTCTACTGGACAATTTAAATTACATTTTTCAGTAAATTTCAACTAATGGCCCAACTAAAGTAAAAATTGCGTTAGGTTCCCTGTTTTGGTGTTACAGATGCGATTCTCTTACGTTTTGTTGTTGTTGTTGTTTTTTCATTATTTCCTACATACTACAAGAAACCATAAATATCTTTCCAGAAGCCAGAACATACGATAATGATTTCTCTTAAAGAAAAGAAAATTCCAACTCTTGCTCGTTCACGCACACACTCTCAGAATCACACATCACCCCTTCTACGTTAGTAGGGTGGCCTATCTTCTAGGCTTAGAGAAAAATCGTGTATGATAAAGTCATGTAAAGATTATATTGGTCATGATAGTACAGTAGACACAAATGTATTAGCTAATGTAAAACAATACAGAAATAAGAATTTGTTTGCAAAATTCATACTTTTTGATAAAGTATCTGTTTTACATGAATTTTAATGTGCAGGTAGATAGTATGACATAGTACAACAACTTACCTGAATCTACCACTAAAGCATTTTCATCGGTAGGGTCGAGCCACCATATTGGGGGATTGATTGGTGTACCATCTTGCGTTGCCCTTTGAGCAGCTTGAATTATCCTGTCGGCGTACTCATTATGCAAGTCAACAAACTTATGAGCAATTTCAATCGTCTAAAAATAAAACAGTCGTTGTATATTAAGATATTGTATGATTCAAATAATCAAAGTTATATATTTGATTTTTTTTAAATACCAAATGTTTTTTAATTGATTATTTACAAAACTGGCTAATTCAATTATATTCAGATTCACTATTATACCAAATATCAACACCTGCATCTTATTCGCAAGGTAACCATTGTTGAGAAAGGTTAATACTCTACGATACTGACTTGTGTAATTTTTTTATCCATTGATTGATGTGATTTTTACGACCAAAAGAGCTAGTGGTTTAGATTATGCAGAATAATGAAAACAATACATTTAAAAATCAAGATGTTAATTCTATATGGTTTTAACCCCACCCACGTCGTTCATTTTGGCTGAGATTTTGCCAGAGATTTTCTATCTCCATCCGGCGAATGTCGAGATTAAACATTCCATATAGGTCCTGAGCGCTAGCTTTCCCATCCCTTTTCCCACGACTAAGGAAATTTTAAGACATGACGGCCTGTGGCCTTAATTCATTCTGAAGGCACGTATCAGGAAGATGGTTTATGAGAGGGGTACACGGGCTCCAGGGAGTCCAAGCTGTGTCTGGAATTACGCTAAAGAGATAAGAATTTCGCATGAAATTCTGAATTTTGGGAGTCCAGATCTCCCGAACCCACCCCCTAAATATGTTTCTGTGGAGAAGACCTTTTTCCCAGCAAAACTTATTTTCTTCATTACAGGTGGAAATTTGTGTACTAAATACGAGGCTTTTCTTTCGAAGAGATAAACAACGAGAGATTTAAAGAGAGAAACAAGAGCATCATAAAAATGCCAAGACATATAATAGTTACATGAATAGCTCTGCTACTTCTGCAAGTACTGTCATTTATTCATTGGTCTAAAGAAGCACCATTTTTTGTACCCCCTCCTAAAAAAGTTTCCGGCAGTATGGTAAACCTCATCATGGACATGACTTCGTTTTTATCGAAACGTTCGAGATCTTTTCTTTACAGAACAGGCTCCCTGAACCCATTTTGATACACAACACACACACTTTCTGATGAATTTCGGTCGCGCTCAGTTCTTCAACATTCAACATGGCCAGTGATATCGAGGATAACCCAAGGCCAAGGTTCGCTCTCTCACATGATTCCATCAAGGTAATGGACTGGACGCAGCCGAAATTAATTGGAAAGTATGTGTTGTGTATGGAAATGAGTTCATGATAGTCTGTTCTGTACAGAAAAGATATCGAAGGATTCGAGAAGAACGAACTCATATCCATGATGAGGCTTACCATACTGCCGGAAACTTTCTTCAGTAGGTGGTACACAAACTGGTTCTCCGTTTAGACCAGTGATTGAATGAGAGTGAAACTTTCTGGAAAAGTAGCAGAGGTATTGCTGTACTTTTGTATGTCTTGAAATTCTTGTGCTACTTGTGTTTATATCTTTACATTTCACCGGAAGTTGAAAGAAATACCCTTCCTAGGTTTTAAATTGATTCATTGTATTTGGCAACATTTCATTTTTGGCTAAACTTCATTTTTGGTTTACAGACACAACAGAACATTATTTGTCGTAGTATATTCTTAATTTGTTTCAGAATCTCTTCTCTTACTTCTTTCACTATACCACTTTGTTTTTCCCTTACCTCTTACAGTGATAAGTAAGACGCTAGTAGAGCCTAAAACCGTTTACAGATAACTGGGTCCAATCTACTGTTAAGACAGAAAAATATGGGCAAGCCGAGAAAATAGTGCGAGAAACTGACTTTAAGGTATAAAAGATGACAGTGCCAGTTGTGGTATAGAATTGGGAAACGTCATGCCATTTCTTACCTGTAGCAGGTTGTAGGACTCCTCATACCAAATTGGTATAGTCCAAAAGCCTACTGGTACAAATAGACATACATACAAAAGCAAAAATGATGCCCTAAAAGAGTCGCTACAAATAAAGAAGCGTTTACGTACCTCATTATCGTAGTCCCAAGGAACGTAGGAGAATTGAATGGAAGGCATAAAAGTATTTGCTTGTAGCCATCGTATAAATAGCTCTTGGCTTGGCTTCTCGCCATACCCGTTTCCTCCAATCATATCTGGTAACACGAAAGAATATCCAACCATATTCATTTGTAACAGTGATGTGACTAATGACTTCAGACCATTATTATAATCCCAATTTGAATTCTTGTCCAGCATCCTTAAGAAAATAGGAAGTTTCTGGGTTCTTCTAGCAACGCGAACTTCAATATATTTTCCGTAGGAAGAGACAGCTTCAACATATTTTGTAGTATATATATTGGGTTGAAATTTGAGATCAGTGTGTAACATAGAAGACATGGGCATATAACGTGTATCTCCAGCATCAAATTTAAATGAATTAAATCCCTTGTCCTTTATCAATGAATCTAGGCGAGATGTCCACCATAATACTGCTTGCGGATTGGTAAAATCTATGCTAGCACCGTGTCCATTCCACCAAAAGCTTCTTCCTGGTGTTCCATTCTGATAGCGAATGGTGAAATCACTATCGACTGCTTCGGAGTAAGAGAAACATCCCTCATTAATAAAAGGATGAATCCACAGCGTAACACGGAAGCCTAAATCTTGAAGATCACCAGAAAGATTTTTCGGATTAGGGAATTTGTTTCTGTCAAACACGGCATCTCCATAGCATGATTCCCAATTGTCATCTATCTCCAACTGGCTATTGCTGAAATCATTAGCCAAGATTTCGTCAGCAAAAGTACGAATTATATCCTCACTAATATTTGCTTTATATCTAGCCCACGTGGACCAAATGGGGTAACGAATCATTCGTTCATCTGGAACTTCAGAAGGGTAACCTAAAATATTTTGCACTGCATATAAGTGAACCTCTTTTGCGTTATCGCCTGAACAAATAGTAAAATTCAATTGCAGGGTGTTATTTTCGGGTGCTGCGTACGGGTTCACTATTTTACTTATGAAGCACAAATCACTTGCATTTTGATTAATAAATAATGGTATGTCTTCTGGAACATAAAGAGCCACTCCTCTAGAACTCAACCAATACGATTCAAGCACTCCTGTAAAATCGCGATCGCTTACGTACGGAGCCTCTGATATCTGTATATTTTGAATTGGCCATAACTGGTTTTTAACTGAAGGCCCACCGAACCATTGTGCGTGCAATAAGCTATTGCAATAAACAACTTCGTCACTGTCAGACTGAAATTGAAAGTCCACACAACTTGTACTTTGTTTCTGAACAGATAGTTTCATGGCATCACTCCATTTGAAACAAATGTCTCCATCGTCACAGGTTCTTGGCTCTTCAACGGTATAAGGCAGATATAAACGCCCTTCAAGTAGCGTGTTTTTACCTGAAAGTCAAATAAACACTTTTAGTATGAGGGACATCTTGGACGAAGGACCATAGGGATATGTTAGTCCCAAAATTGGTGAAGTAATATGTTACTGTCCATAAACTGTAGTTTGTCTTATCTTAAAGTGATATTTCAATGTTCCTTCAATCAATGAACATTAAGTCATGAATAAAACAACGAAGTTATTAAAAATAATGTTACTCGCTTCATTCCCGCGAAATTTACCGTGTTGTGCAGTAGATATGGAGTACTGTACTTTGGTATTTCGTCATTAGGCACCTAATCACACATTGTTGATGCTGCAAGGTTATCAATAGGGAACCTTTTGTGTTCATGGAAACAAAATTCAAGTTGAACTTTATTTGTGCTGCGCAAACCGATTGAAATCAACGGTTAAAATCAACGGTACATGCATATGGCATTAGTGTTATTATAGTGCAGCATATGGCAATTCTTTCATGTATCTACCGATTGATAAATGTAAGGTGAAGCATTGAGTGATATTAAGGTGCACCCGTACAGCAATTTGCAGCACCAGTTGAAATATTGAAAACAACATGTTTAAAACAGAGGCGATTGTTTGAACATTTTGAACATTTGTTTTAAACGATTTTTTTAAGCAGTGTTTAAAACATGTTAATTTTAGTTTTCTTCTTTGAAAGAATCAAATTACTTTTAAGAGTACGAAAGGGTGTTTTTGTTACCAGTAAAACATATGCAGTTTGTCCCGAGCGAAAACTAGTTTCCAAAATAATCAGTATTATGGCGCTGCAAGCCTACAGATGGAGATATAAAATGCGTTGTTTCGATTTATTCTTTATCGGTTGGCTGCTAGAAGCGAGAAATATTAATTCGCTATCAATAACATCAAACAAGATGTTCATATTTCAATTCTTTCTTTTTTATTTATTGTAAGAAACTGCCAGGAAAACAAAAACTTCATATGCATGTATTTGTTTCTATGATTACATTGCTCTATCTCTTTTCTTATGCTTATAAGGAAAGGGACAGTAGTCGCCAAGGGACAGTAATCCTACCAAGGACCATTACTTGAATCGTACTTGGAGAAATGTCTCGAATACTCACCAACAGTAACAGAGTTTATAAGGGAGTGTTTGATAATTATTCGAAATATTTCTTACGTAAAAGTAAATAAGTCCATATTTCTAGCCGAATTATAAATTTTTTGTAATTATTGACTTGAATCATTTAACGACTCCAGGTTTTATTACTTATAAAGTAACTTCTTTGTTTTTCTTGTATAAAGAAACAAGGTTGTTAACATAACTAAGTCATGTTGTATATGTTCACTTAATTCAGCAGGGAACCACACAATATTGCAAAACAATAGTGTGTCGCGGCATGCCTATTAAGAATCAGTACAATGTAGCATTCATAATTAATATACACGATATCAGACATGTGTCGTAGGTGAGTCTCCAAACGAGCAATTAAATGAACGCAGGCAGCTTTGCTGCGTAAGTATGGAAGCCAATGAAACTAAGGATACAAACGTTAATAGTTCTTTACAATTTGACACAAATAAAATTTAATACATTTCAACTAACACGATAGATAAAATTTGCAACTTCCAGTGCTTACACAGTACGATTTATTGAACTAGATCAATAAGCTTTTCAAGTATTAACTAAACATTAGTAGTGATCAAAAGTGAATAGTAAGAACGGGAAGGCGTACAGAAGGTATGAAAATATTACTCCAAAAATATATTCTATATACCGTACTCTAAACAATATTCCAAATATCAGCACGAGAAGACAATTTAGCTTAAGTGAGGCTGTATGCTATTCATTTCGATAGAAAACTACATTCACCCTAGAGCCGTGAAAATAATAGTCATTTGAGAGAAACCCTTACTATTTCCCGACGAGGATTGAACACAGACACCTCTTCATTCTAAATCTTAGCACTACCAACAGAGCACTGAGGCACTTAATAATAATAATAATAACCAGCTTTCATGAATTTTATATGAATGACTTATCATTAACTCTGATCTATTTGTTCTTGTTGTTTCAAGCTAACCTACGTCAAATCCGAACACAAATACCAATAACCCAGTCGAGATTCAAACTAGGAACTTCATAACTTATGCACCAAAACAAACAATTTCACAATTTTAAAATTGGTTAATTTCTTAATTTTATTTGTCATTGTACTGGATCACTAATTCACCAAGAGCAATGAAGGTTTAAGCAAGGACGTTTACATCTGCAATATAGAATTCAAAATGCTCTCATAAACCGGATATACAGAGATACAGAAGATAAGGACGTGGTAAAGAGCTAAACATACGAGGGAGAAACCAAAAGAAACCGGAGTCGTTCTCTGGTGCGTGGACTTGCTGTAGTACATGCTTCTCTTGCTGGGACTCTTCTGCATCCGTCTACTGACCAGCGTTGTCGAGTAAAGTCGTGATGCTGAGTAGTAAATTTTTTTAAGTGCCTCTCGCTTATTCGGCGATTTTTGTGATGGCTGAAA
Organism: Lepisma saccharinum; assembly: GCA_022664845.1. Lineage (NCBI taxonomy): Eukaryota > Metazoa > Arthropoda > Insecta > Zygentoma > Lepismatidae > Lepisma > Lepisma saccharinum. The sequence goes on along the minus strand of JAGDQP010016297.1, from coordinate 12,186 downwards.
AGTGGAAACAACGTGAGGCTATGAAATTCGGTTTTCTGTTCGGAGAAATAGCTGTAATGTTTGAAACGGCTTACAGGGAAGCTGTTCTAATAAAAGTGTTTTTTCCGCTTCAAGGGTTATGAATTGTCACTTGAAGACAAACCTCGCTCAGGGTGCCTCTCGACGTTGTATTCTCCCGAATTAAAAAAAAATCCTTAAAAGAAAACGTTTTGTAGATGTGAAAAAGGTGAAGAAAAATGACGAAGCCATTGAAAGATATCACCTGACAAGTTTCACGACTGCTTCGAAAATGGAAAACACGTTTAGATCGGTGCTTTGCATCAAATAGACAGTACTTTGAAAGAGATTCCATTTGTATCACCCAAAAATAAATACACATTTTTTTATTACAAAATTCCGGTTTCTTTTGGTTGTTCCCTCTTCAAGTTACATTTATGTATGTTTGAAAATCCCCAGTGTTTCTTAAATGTGCTTAAGCTTTAAATATAGATTACCTTCATCAGACAATAACTTGGTTTCAACTGTGTCCTCTCTTACAGAGAAAAGCATACTTTTCGACACGAAACCTTTGTCATCTCGGAGTTGCAATGTTCTTTGTAGTTCCGAATTCGTTGGGTTCAGATGGAGCCATAAGACCATTACACCTGCTAAAAGAATACAAAATTATGAACAAGTAGCTCCAGTAAAAGAACTGACCTAACCCTTTCCCAGTGAATCTAATATATAGTAACTACATTTTATACTGCTTACATTTAAACATATTACTACGAATGAAGATATCGGCGGGTTCTTTTGCCCTGCGTACTTCAAAGTATGGTGTTATATGGTTATATCACTAGCCAATCACATTTGTTTTCAGCTTTTTCAAAGACTTGTGACGGGTTAATGGAATTTTAGTCTCATTAATGCGTAAAATACCGAGAGTTGTAAGTATGTATATCAGTAGGAAGACATTTTGCTTCATGATTACAGATAATATCCTTCCGAAATTCTCGAACGTCCCCCTACTGTAACTTTTTACTGTTGAAAACGATTTTAAAAACTCTGAAGAAATGAAAGTTGTTAGAAACCCCTAGTTTTGATTTTACACCCATTCCCACTAACTGGAATCCCTGGGTTGGAGATTCCTGGTCCTCTTTTCTGCATTATTTTGCCAAATATTCCTTACCGGTCATTTATAAATAATCCACGAAGGAAGCCTGTGAACTACTTTGATCCCTCTATGGAGAGAAGTATGTCGTTCTTTATTGGCAGGAGATGAAACCTCCTTTTCAAACCTAAACAACTGTATGGCTACAGTTAGAAGTGGACTTCCAGATTTTGAATTGGGAACTTTCAATGTACATAATAATAAATTATTATTATTAATGAAGAAGAAGAATCAATATAAGAATTCTGCCTCTCAGAAAAGGGCGATACATCTTATCGAGACGCCTTAACGACGAATAGGAATATAGAACTGAACAACTTTTCACAGTAAGCATTCCCTAGAAAGATATATGTACAAATGAAACCTGATCTCGTTATATTTAAAGACAGAAATTGTAAAGCGATGGAAGTCCTGAAATAATGAGTATCGAGTTTGATCTCCAGATACCATTTTTACATGCAGCTAGACACCAATGTTTTACACACTTAAAATGTAAAATGATGCGCATTAATGGTGATGGTATATTGTGATTTTTGACAGCAAATTTATATTCTTGTAAATGTCTGCAATGTAAATAAATATTCGTCTTTTTAGGCGAGACGAGCCAAGAAAGAGAGAGGCTCTGATCCTTACTGTATATTCTATTTTAAATAATGTTAAACGTGTAAGTAAAACATGTTTGAAAGGCGTTGTAAGAAAAAGAACAGGAGAAGAAATGCTAAAGCAGAAACTATGGAATTGAAGAAGAGAAAGATGAGATAAGGTAAGGGAATTTAGGGAATCGCAACCACTTTTATCAACATTAGCTACCTAAAACGAGAAAAGAAGCAAGGGATGGGGTGTATGGTGTAATGCACATGGGTGACGAAATATTGTGTTTGCTGCAAATAAAATACCAGGTGTATGCATAAGTAGTTTCCGGTTTAACTAAGAGATTGCGCCAGCGAAAAGTACGCAGCGTATTCATTTGACACATACGCCAGTTTGTTCGTCTGACATTAAACTACAAACAAACACAAGTTGAGTCCGCCCACAACTAGCGTCTTTGTGTTATCGTTCAGTGATCATGTCCAATTTTGTGCCTGAAAAAGAACATTTGCGGCACGCATTGCTTTTCTTATTTAATCAAAAGAAAAAGGCTGTTGAAAGTCATCGTTTGCTGGTAGAAACATATGGTGAACACGCTCCATCGATTAGAATATGTGAGACATGATTTCGACAATTTAAAAGTGGTAATTTCAATGTGAAAGACAGTTCGCGCTCTGGTAGACCACAAAAGTGCGAAAACCAGCAATTGCAGGCGTTATTGGATGATGACCCAACTCAAACTCAACAGCAATTGGTCAAAGCATTAAATGTGTCACAAGAAACAATCAGCAGACGTTTACGAGCAATGGGGAAGATCAATAAACTGGATAAATGGGTCCCACACGATTTGAATGAACGTCAAATGGAAAATCGCAAAGTCACTTGTAAAATGCTGCTTCAACGCCACGAAAGAAAATCCTTTTTGTATCGAATTGTGACGGGTGACGAAAAATGGATTTATTTTGAAAACCCGAAGTGGAAAAACTCGTGGCTTTCACCTGGCGAAGCCGGTACTTCAACACCAAGGCCAAATCGCTTCGGCAAGAAAACCATGCTTTGTGTCTGGTGGGACCAGAGAGGTATTGTGTATTATGAACTCTTAAAGCCAGGCGAAACCGTTAATGCACAACGCTACCGCCAACAAATGATTAAGTTAAATCACGCATTGATCGAAAGACGACCGGAATGGGCCCGAAGACATGGTAAAGTGTTTGTGTTACACGACAATACGCCGTCTCACACAGCAAAACCAGTGAAAGACACCTTGAAATCGCTTGAATGGGACATCCTTCCGCACCCGCCGTACTCCCCAGACCTGGCGCCATCTGACTATCACTTCTTCGCATCAACGGGGCACGCGCTCGCAGAGCAGCACTTCAGCAATTTCGAAGACGCTGGAAAATGGCTCGACGAATGGTTTGCCGCAAAAGACAAGCAGTTTTTCTGGCATGGTATGAATCAATTACCTGAAAGATGGGCGAAATGTGTAGAAGCCGATGGCCAATATTTTGAATAAAACAAAATTAAGTTAACTTGAAAATGATGTGTCTTCTTTACCACAAAAACCGGCAAAACTTATGCATACACCTGGTATAGTAGCCAACATATTGTGAAAATACATAACATACCTTAAAATCAATTTCTCGTACAATATTGGACAAAAGAGCAAATATTTTTGTTTTAAATGTATTGCAAAGAAATTTCTAACTAATTAACTAACTAACTCTATGGCTTATGAAACTCGCAAGTTCATCGCCGCAGTAACAAACGTTCTCCATAGGATTCTATCCTGGGCAACATCCAGTCAGTTTTCATCGCCAACAGCTATTTCTCGAAGATCTCTTCTAATATTGTCCTCCAAACGATGTCTCGGGCTTCCCAATGGTCTCCTTCCATCCGGCCTTCTAACCAGGATAGAATATAATCTTTGTTTTTCCCCCATCCGATTAGTCGTCGCGATTTCATTATTTTTACAACATCTGGTGAATCGTACAGTCCGTAGAGTTCTTCATTATGCAGTCTCCTCCATTCTCCAGTCATCTCGTCTCGTTTGGACTCGTATATCTTTCTCAAAATCTTATTTTCAAACACACGTAATTTATCTATATGTTCATCTGCTAGGGTCGTACTCCAACTTTCGCAACCGTAAAGTATTACCGGAAGAATAACCGTTCTGTATAGTTTTAATTTCAATTTCCTTGATATTAATCGCGATGTTAGAAATTTTTGGATTGAATAGAAACATGCGTTCCCCGATACTAAGCGACTTTTTATTTCTTCCGTGACCTCAATTTGGCTTGTTACATATGCTCCCAAGTATTTAAATTTATTTACTTTCTCTATGACCTCATCATTAATTTTTATGTTTTTATTTCTTTCATTCCCTGTGTTTCGGCTTGTTAACATATATTATGTTTTATCTATATTAACCTGTACACCTATCTAATCGTACGCTTCTACTAAAGCATCGGTGTTGTTTTGTAGTGCATCTATTTCGTCCTCTAATAAATCTACATCATCCGCGTACACGAACAGTTGATTCAAACCATTCAATGATAGTCAATTTTTGTCCCCTTTAATTTTTAAAATCGCATATTCTAACGCAAAGTTAAACAGTAGTGGGGGCAAGGCATCACCTTGTTTCAATCCGTTGCGAATATTGAAACTATCTGACATATTGTTACCTACCCGTGCTCTGCTTATGGGGTCGCTGAGACACATCTTCACTAGTTCAACCAGTTATTTCGGAATTCCAAATCGTATCAGGATACTGTATAACTTTTCATTTTTGATAGAATCATACGCTTTCTTAAAATCAATGACTAGTTGGTGAACCGTCCCACTGTATTCCCTTTCTTCTCCAAAACTTCTCTCAAGGCGAAAAACTAGTCCAATGTGGATCTATTTCTTCTAAATCCACATTGGTGATCACCAATTATTTCATCTATGTATACACTTAGACGTGTTAACAGAATATTACTTAATATTTTGTAACAGGTTGGAAGTAACGAGATTCCTCGGTAATTATTACAGTCCGATTTATCACCTTTTTTGTAAATCGGAACTATTATTGAGGTTTTCCACTCCTTTTGAAGTTCCTCCTTTCTCCATATAACACTTATCAATTTATGTAGTTCCTTGATTAGTGCCGTTCCTTCTGCTCTTAATAATCCGGATGGAATATTGTCTATTCCTGGTCATTTGAAAATTTTCAATTTCTTTACCGACAATTTCTTTACCAATCTCGATCTCGTTAGGTTCGGGAATCCACGGTTCTGCGGTATGGATTTCAAATTCCCCTCTTTGTTCCCCGTTGTGCACATTAAGAAGTTTGTCGAAATATCTTTTCCACACATATTAGTCGTATCCGCCTGAAGCTCTCCACGTTCATTTTTAATCATTCCTAACCTCGGCTGGTAACCCTTTCTTAACGAGTTTACCCCTTTGTATAGATCTCATGTGTTATTTGTCTTCCCGTTTTCCTCTATCTCCTGAATCTTCTACATCAGATATTCTCGCTTTTTGTTTCTGAACCCGCGTGTGGCATTTCGTTTCACCTTACTGTAGTGGTTGGTATTTGCTTCGCTTTATTACTTAGCCATTGTTACCTTGCTTGTTTTCGTTCCTCATGAAGCTTAAGGCATTCTTTATCTAACCAATGTTTGTTTTTCTGTTGTTTCTTCTCACCTACACGTTCCTTTGCTGCGCTCTTAACTGTTTCATGAATTGCCTCCCACATCTTACTTACATCAATTTCATTATTATTACTCGAGTCGGCTAGGATTTCGAACATATTTGAGAGTTCGGGTTGGTAATCTCCTTTTATGTTCGGATTATCTAATCTAAACTTCGAATTTCAGTTGTTCTGATCTCTTGCTATCTCTGTTCGCGACGCATAACTTTTCCCTTACTTTTGTGATCACTAATTGATGGTCGGTGACTCGGTGTCACCTTCCGCTCTTCTGTACGACCTAACGTCCATTATGTTGGTGTGTCTTCGTCTATCGATCTGATTGAGAGTTTTTCCATCCGGAGGTACCCATGTGTATTCGTATTATCGTGTATGTCTTTGTGTTCAAAGTACGTGCTCTTTACCAGTAGATTTTTCGAAATCGCGAAAGTTATCGGTCTTTCTCCATTGTTGTTGGTCTTTTCGTGAAGGCTGTATTTGCCTATAGTAGGTCTATATTTTTCTTCCCTCCCTACCTATGCATTGAAATCACCCAACACGATTTTCGAATTATATACTTCGGTAATCGGTCAAACAGCCTTTCTAGCTCATCGTAGAATATATCTTTGTCGTTATTATTAGCCACCTCGGTCGGAGCACAGACATTTATTGAAACCCATCGACTACGTATCGTAACGTACGATAGTCTTTCGTTTACGAACTCTATATTCTGAATCGCCTGAAGGATACTGTTCTTAATTAGGAATCCTGTTCCAAAATCGTGAGACTGTGTTACCCCGTAGTAGAAGGTGTACTTGCCCTGTTGGATGCTATCTTGACCCTCTCACCAAACTTCTTGTATCGCTAATATGTCTAGCTCGTACTTCTCGGTCTCGCGTACCGCCACCTGGAGAGAACCCGTTTGGTATAACGATCGTACGTTCCACGTTCCTGGTCTAAGGTCTTTACTAATCCTGTTCTTGGGGCCCCTGAAGCAGTCCCCGCCCGGAGATCCGAATGAGGGAATATTTTACCCCAGGAGAATCCATGAGCCATCTGTTACTATTTCTTGACATATTTTAGCGGTGCAGAGTTGTCAGCTCTAGTACCTCGAAGTAAAGGCAGACATTCAAGATGTCGTCCTCTGTCTATCTCTGAGCCTTGCCGATGTCATTCATTTTCAGTCTCAGAGTGGTAATGGTGATGCTGCTTCCCTTCACCATGATATTTTTGTTCGGGGTTATCTCCCCCTAGCCTTTGTAGATCCCTCTACTACTGGAAGGCAGCAGTACTGGTTTTGATCCGCCCCGGAATATTTCCAGTACCCACTATATCTGGTCGGCATTCCCCTCCCCGCCACCTGGGAAGGCGCCTGGTGGGAGACTAGTAACTCCAACCCGGATAATAATAATAATAATTACTATTTTCAGAATGTCAATAGATTAAACACGAAATACGTCACCTAATACGGGAAATGAATTGCACTGATCGTGATATATAAGCCTTTAATGAAAGAAGGTTTAAGGATGAATGGGAATATCTTACACAAAACAACTTAATGGTGTTTATAATGTGTTTAGAAAAGATAGATCCAATCCGAGCAAAGAAATTTCAACCTCAAAAATTCAAGTGGATGCCACAGGAAGCGTTGTGAAGAAAACACTAAACAAGTTCGATAGTTTTATATTAAATCGTAATAAATTTTTCAAAATTCAATTGGTAGCGTATCACAAATTCTGAGTTCGAAATAAGATAAACCCTGTTTTGGCTAAAAGGGGACGAAGCAAGCAGAAAAACTACCAAAATAATGTGTTTATGATTTCTCACATTCCATTCTAAGAGTTTTCTCAAGAGTGTTCACTGTTCAATGATTCTTGCTTCCAAGGATATTTATCAATATTTTTCAAGATCCTTAATAACGAGTTTGTAAATGTTCCAAACTGTTATATTTGTTTGGATATAGCCCAAATATATATGTTATATTTGCCCAGGTAATCAATTTTGTTAGCCTTTGTATGTGCTTTCCTAAAAAAGGTATAAACGTAAAGAATGTTTATTGTATCGTTGTGATGGTTTGGATCATTCACCACTTTGAGAAAATTTTCCTAAATGCTTTAACACTTGCATTGTCAGAAACTGTTGGAAATTCATCTAATGCGAATGAAGAGGTAAAGTTCGCTCATAGCGAACTACTCTAAAATATTTTTTACTAAATTGTCATCAAGTGATAGCATAAACGAACATGGAATGATTATTTGTCGTCATGAACGTTCAAATGCGGGAGCAGATGATGATTTGTACTCTAAAGAAAGCATTAACAATACGAATGTTAATGACTGGGTAAATACGCTTACAACGAAACTTTAATAGACTCCGAGCAATAAGATAGGATCTGAATCCTCTGATTCCGTAGTTTTGTCCCGATTTTGCCAATAAATTAAAAACCTGATGGTGTATTTCCTTATTTGAACTGGAGTAACAATTCATGCTTTTCAATCAAATGCCTCGACTGCTCAACAGCAACTATGGAAAATTGTTTTGGGTTGTTGTAAAATGCAGTATTAGAACAATTCTTCTACGAGTGAACAGATTTGTTGCTCTTCACTTACAATCCTTAAGTGGTATTGACTATCGGTAATAGCCAATGAAGTCTCTCAACAACAGACATAGAGAGGAGAAAATCAAAAAGAACTCAGATATATTTAAAAGTGTTCAGAATACTTAGCATAACACGAGAGGAAATCATTATTAAACATACCAAAGTCAACTGCAGATGGCATCCATGAAAAGAACACTTTTAAGAAAATATATTTGGATGCAAATCCACACATGAAAGTAAATATTCATTCTTCGTCGTCACCTCAATCACTTCAAGTACTTGCTAATGCAAATATGTGCAAGCCTATGATAATAAATGGATCACACTATTTGTTAATCTAGTCATATTATTGTTTTCCTTCTTGGTTACTTTGGCATCTACTATCTTTCCTTTCAAGTTGCAATGAATAATTTAATTACTTATATTAAACGTATATTTCTGATTTACGGTGAATATGTACCTAAAGACGAGGTTTTCTATTTTTCTTCACATATATAAAGATTAAACGAGTCGCCGTGGCTCCGGTAGTAGTGCGTTTGACTACGAATCGGGAGGCTCCGGTTTAAATCCCGGACAGGACGTTGGAGACTTGTCTTCAGTGTTGCCATGCCTGACGCTCTAAGCTTCACTCACAAGGGACCATTCTATTTTTGACAATTCGATTTCGGAAAATGCGAATCAGTACCCAAGGAAACCGAGAAAAACAAGTTTGTAGCTGCAGACTGTAAACAGGACCGGAGATAAAGGGGTCCAAAGTTAGAATACAGGACGCAGAAAGTGCCTATAAATTTTGAAACGAGTGGAGGAATTGAGATCAAATGTGAGGTATGAGTAACGTGTGTGAAGCTCTACTGAATGGGTGTAGTGCGCATCATGTCGGCATCTTAAACGTCGCCATATTGGATTTAACGAAAAGAAATAAACGGGAAAGAAGTCATGTGGCATATCATTTGAGGCTAGCTTTTTCCCAGAAATTCAAATATGAGGTTATTTGTTACCAATCTGTACTGCGTGAGAAGGTATGGACCCTGGAAGTTGTGAAAAGGCGAAATTAACGGTTTTGGCTTCTGTCATTTCAGTGTATGTAACGTGAGCCAAGAACATGAGCAAAGTAGTGCTGTGAGCACAGTGTTCTAATTATTGCTGTTGATAAGAGAACAGTCGTGAAAGGTGCATAGGAACAACCGATATAAAACCTGAAGGTGTCCAACGTCCTCGAGTAATTAGTGCTGATCGTGCATTTACAACAGATCTGATGCACGTTTAATTGCATCTGTTGTGTACCTTAAGAATGATTGTGTGGTTGAGACAAACATGGGAACAACAGTGAGTACATTTGAAGAAATATAAAGATAAACAATCAGAAGCCAAAACCGTTAATTTCGCCTTTTCACAACTTCCAGGGTCCATACCTTCTCACGCAATACAGGTTGGTAACAAATAACCTCATATTTGAATTTCTGGGAAAGAGCTAACCTCAAATAATATGCCACATGCCTTCCTTCCCTTTATTTCTTTTCGATAAATCCAATATGGCGACTTTTAAGATGGCCGACATGATGCGCATTACACCTATTCAGTAGAGCTTCACACACATTACTCATACCTCACATTTGATCTCTATTCCTCCTCGTTTCAAAATGGTTTTTATAGGCACTTTCTGCGTCCTGTATTCGAACTTTGAACCCATTCATCTCCAGCTCTGTTTACGGTCTGCAGCTACAAACTTGTTTTTCTCGGTTTCTTTGGGTACTGAATCCAGTGATAGCAAGCATTTTCCGAAATCGTATTGTCAAAAATAGAATGGTCCCTTGTCAGTCTCCTATGGGGCTTACCATCTCACTTCACCTCGTGCCGTAGGTCGAGAATATGTCGAGCCCTACTTCCAAATCATCATCATCCATGCGTCGTTCGCGGAGCGTGTGCCTTGCACAGGGGATACATTTACTTCTTTTTCCCTTCATGAGTAAATGTATGAGTTTTGCCTTGTGGCTTGTATTGTAATGCGTGCTCATTGGAATAATCATAGAATACGGGATCGCATCGCAAACTGACCGCTTCTGAAGGAATCAACGAATAATTGCCGCAGTGAATGAAATTTATCGAGTGTGAAAGCTATGTTGAACCCTTTCACATCAATATTACAATATAATACTTCAATCTTCTCTTTTAATATACTTGTAAAAAGTTCTTTCATATTAAATTTCGAAACGCGTAAATGTTCAATAGAAGTAGGTTTTCTTACCTTTTTATTCTTTGTCGATTATTCAAATTTCAGTGCTGATGAGAGGAAAACAACAATCACGGACTAAATTCCGGTTCGAACTTCAATAATGAGTCTTACTAAAATGCTAGCAGTAACTTTATTACTGTGTGCAAAACTTTTAAGATATTATTATCTCCCAAAATTTTCTGCAAACAACTACTAGCATTTCATTAAAACTAATTGTACTCATTATTGAAGTATGAACATCAATTTAGTCCGTTAAAGTTGTTTTCTGTTTATCAGCACTGAAATTTGAATAATCGGTGTAAAATGAAAAGGCGAAAACCTACTTCTATTGAGTCTTAAAGACATGAGAAAAGTCTTTTGGGAGGATTTCTACTAGTCGCATGAAACCTTCTCACTTGCAAAATCGCAAATCCATAAATCTGCATCTGCATAATAAATTATTTACGATATATTTACTTATCAAATTGAGAACAAGAAGATATTATTTTTAATGGAAAAATCCTTTTTTTTACAACAAAAGCAAATATATATATATATTAATCTATTAAACCAAATAATTCTTAATTGTTCAAAATATTTCTTTCCTACAGAGTAATTTTTAAATGCATATTTCTAAACTTACCTAGTTGAACGTAACATAATTTTCCAAACGTCATTATTTCCTTTCCACTATTCTTCCACCTATGAATGTGTTTGATTCAAGTCTAGTTTTATCATGTTGCAGCATATAACGTAAACACTTTCACATATTCTTTTGTTGTAGTGATATTGTTAAAAGATTACTTATCTAACCTATAGAGTGTCTGGCAACAGGAAAAAGCATTTACTAATCACTGACTTCGTAGAAACAATAAAGAAATCAAATTATTGTGAATTTGTACTTAGCACTTTAATGAAGATAAAAATGTTCATTAGATATCGTCTATTAAAAAGTGGAGATATTGACATGCAAACGGATACAGTGCTGTTGCTAAACTTTTCTTTCTCCAATGAACTCGTCGACATTCAGTAAGGAGTGAGCTTCTAATGTTACAACTGGAATCTGAATCTTTAGGTACTAAGAGAAAGAAACTTAAAATGGGTACCAAAGAGCACTAGATATGTCAATCGGCTAGGCTCCAACCGAGCCGAATTCAGTTCGGTTCAATGTGAGTGAGCATCGTCTCGGCTTCGTGAGAGCCATGGCTCGTTTCGGCTTGGCTCAGAGTGAGCCGCAGAATGTTTCGGCTCGGTTCGATTTGAACCGCGGCTCGTTTCGGTTCGGCTTGGTATGAGCGCGGCTCGGCTAAGTGCGAGCAGACCGAGCCGTTGGTATCCCTAAAGTACACACCAATGGTAATATTAATGCTCCCTTTTTAATAAAAGTTTCTAACTATGTTATATGCGAACCAGATGTAGTTTGAGGATGGGAGTTAGCCTGTAGATATTCAAGGTTTGACTTACGACTCGAAATCAGGTGGGGTGGTCGCTCCCTTTACCTCCCAAGGTGCCGAGGAGTACCAAGGACACTCTGCTACTCAATTTCATAGCAGGCTGATTGCACCTGAGAGCACTGAGGAAAAGTATAAAGCGTCCTCGCCAGCACTGACCGCCCGATTCGTAGTCAGACGCGCTACCGCCTGAGCTACGGCAACTCTGGATAGATCGGTCATAGTAGAATACGGTCGGAAACGACTGAAATTCAAGATGGTGGCGGTGATGACGTAATCTAAGATGGCGTCTGGAAATCCACATCACGTGGAAATCCACATCATTGGCCTCAAATGTCGGATGCAAGGTTGCCATGCTGACGTGGACGAAAGTTTTGAATATATATATATAGAGGGCAGTAGTGTTGTATGTATCATTATAAAGAGAGGTGAGCTTCAGTCAGGGCAGAGCAGCAGCAGCAAGGTATAGTACGTCCTGTTGAGTTGGGAGTAGAAGATGTGGAGGACCTTGATAAG
>JAGDQP010016296.1:0-40864 GCA_022664845.1 Lepisma saccharinum | reverse complement strand
TATTTATTCAGCCGTTTTCTATCCACTGCTGGATGAAGGCCTCCCCCTTTTCTTTCCACATATCTCGGTCTGCTGATATCCTCATCCATGTAGCTCCTGAAAAACGCTTGATTTCATCTACCCATCTTACATTTGGACGTCGTCTCGGTCGTTTCTTTCTCTAGGAATACAGTGTAGTAATTTGTCGTCCACCTTCCATCTAGCTATGTGACCGACCCATCTCCACTTCATCTTCTTCACAGTCTTGATTACATCCTCTACCTTTGTTTGTGCGCGAATCCATTCATTTCTCTTCCTATCCCTCCTGGTTATTCCTAGCATGCACCTCTCCATTGCTCTTTGTGTGACTCTCAATCTTTGAGTCGTTTGCGCATTCAGTGTCCAAGTTTCGCACCCGTACATCATTACAGGTAAGACACATTGATTATAAATTTTACGCTTCAGACACATTGGAAGTTTGCTTTTGAAAATAAAGTGTAGTCTTCCAAAAGAACTCCACGCCATTTTACATCTTCTATTTATTTCATCAGTCTACTTTGCATTCGATGTTTTGAGCTGGCCTAGGTAAACATACTCATCAACTATGTAAAGTGTATTACTAACAGTAAACCTGGAAACGTATGCTACGTTTTTTTTTATATTACACTTACAAGTTTGTGGAGGTAATTCCTCACATAAAAAACAAAACGATAGTTTCTGTGACGAATATTCGAAATATGCATAGTTTGGAAGTAAGTAGAGCTGATGCGGTATGGTACCCTCAAAGAACTTTAACATGCTCTATTTGAAAATATATATTTCTCAATTCCGCAATTGGCGCGCAAGGGATTCGCCAAAGGAAGTAGGGAATTCCGGAATGTTTTTGGAGTTGAAGTAAGATTGAAATGAGCAAAAAATAAAGGACTTCTCGTGTGAATAATGGAGAACTACGTCATCCCAAGCATCCATTCGGACAATGATCTCTGTGAAAACATGAATAAAACTTTGATAAGATTTTGCAGTTCGTACTCTTGTTTGTTATGCAGCCACACATTTTTTTAAAAAATCGTTCGGTATAAGAAATCTACTTAAGATGGCGCAAACGAATTATTGTTTCCTGGTGGAAAACCACCCATTAGTGCTCATTTCTACCCATTTTTACATCAGAAAACTTATGAGAATCCTCTAATTTCTTTGGAGAATCCATTTGTAGCCCATTGTGGAATTTCGAAATATGCATTTTTTGATAGTGCATCTAAAGTCTTTGACGGTATCATGGCACATCAACTCTACCGTTCATGGCGTTAGAAATATGAAGCTCTAAATTTTATTTTCCCACGATTTCGACAGTCTGTAGGTCCGAAAGTATATACATTTCGAAAATTTGTCAGAGAAACTTTCGTCTTGTTTTGATCTGCAAAATCACCTCCAGAAACTTGTCGGTGTATTAAAACACGGTGTATAAATTTTCAGTTACTCTTTGTAATACATTGTAATTTATAACAACATATTATAGTGAGGAAAGCACAAAATAAACTGCTCTAACCATGGCATATATTTATAATATACATTGGTTGTCGATAAGTCGAGGCACAGAAAGGCCTGATTTTCACCATTTACTGGAGAATTTTATTTAATATTCTTGATTGTGTAAGCGTCAAACAGCACGTATTATTTCTGTACAAATATGATTTCATTATTTTTCTATTTGTTCTTGATTGTTAAGCTATTATCATAAAGCAGTTCTGTGCAAACAGTTTCTCTTCCAAGTGGGACTGCCAACTATGTTAGTGTTTACACGGAAGACAATAGAAAAGAAGAGAGTTTGAGGAGGAAGCCCTAAATATATCAATTTTAGATATTCCTGACATAAAACAGAAGGGAAATAATGATGTAGTTAAATGTTTATGCAATTTGTAGTCATAATTAAGGAATACGTATTGTCCAGTAGTTTCCGATTTCTACAATATTCCTTTGCCGTTTCTACACATTGTTATTTACGAGATAAACTTATTTAATAACCAAATACAAATCCCGAGATTCTTAACTTCCTGACATGGTTTAGTTCTTGCCTTATTGGAGAGAGTATTCCTGGTTAGTCCCGGTCAATACGGAATAGTTAGAGGCTTTGCCTCTGACGCATGTTAGTCAGTTAGTGAGCAGAGAAAAATCATTACATATGGAGAGTCCATAGAGTACAGTTATTGGAAAACATTTAATTTTTGAGAGTTAGTTGCCTCTGCATATTTGTGACTTTGAAAGGACAAGATTGTTCTCTGTTTTCTTTGAAGAAACACCTTAAAATAAGTTAATTATGAAAAATTACAGGTTGAATTGAAAATTAATATAGCATCTTCTCAAAAAGCATAGACAATACTCCAATTTTTATTGCTTAAAACATACCTATCGAAAGCTTACCTCTCGACAAACTGTGCAATGGATGCACAAGAGATTTCCCAAACAAGTGAGAGATTCCCAGACATTCTCTGAAATATATGTGGTTTCAAATAAGTTTGAAGATGACTTTTCGCATGAGTAGACATGGTAAGCGTAATCACTGCCACATAACCAGGCAATATTAGTCTGTTTTTATGATAGTAGGCACACCAAGCACTCGTTGAGTTGTACGTGGCTCCTGTTTGTTACGCAAGCACGCATCTTTTTTAATAATAGTCGTTTCGCAAACTAAATCTATTTAAATAATAGAATCTCTGCAAACGAATTATTGTTACTTGCCGGAAGGGAGTCTCATTCAAGCTTATGTTGACCCACATTCACTGTCTTTCTTGGCTGGTTGACAGTTTACTGGTGTTCTGGTCAATAGTACGGAAACCTTTTGTAGAATAAAATTAATACGTACGTTTGTTTAAAGTTTTTCATGTATATCTTGTTAATCAATATTTTTGATTCAAGAGACAATTCTACCACGGTTTAACAAGAGTATTAATATGGCTGATGTTTCAGATAACAATTTAGTGAAATCCAAAGAAACAATAAAATTGCATGAAACTGTGTGCCTTGAAGAGGAAGTCTGCGCTTCTACCTTGGAACTTATTGTAAAGTCAGGGAACATGACTGAAGATCTAACAACTACTGAGAAGAAATATTGTAAAGATAACGAGGAGTCTAAACCAGAATATTCTGACTTGTGCGTTGTGGAAGCAGATAATAATGAAGTATCAGATGAGAAAGACATTTACGAAGCTGAACATACTTGCAAGTTTTCTTCTGAATCTAAAAACCTTGAGAAAAGTGAAGAGGAATATAGGAATAGAGGAAGAGGAATATAGGTAAGTGTGAGTGCTGTACAAGTACCAAACAAAAAGGGAACGTCTTTGATTAACGACAACGAAAATATTACAAATAAAGAAGATCTTAGCGAGGGAATATCTAGAGAAAGGTAGGTGGAATTTGTTTTTCTCTTGCTACCTTGTGTGAATGTTAATACAGTATTCTGCATTAATATTAAAGTATATTCTAAAAACTTGAATATTCTCGTGGAGAGGTATTGTTAGTCGGTAATCTTATTTAAATTTGTCATCAAATTGGAGACAGATACAAATATGTATTCCTGTTAGTATTTTTTTTAGCTAGATATTTCGTTCCTTATTGTTTCCTATGTCCTCTTCTCAAGTGCAGAAGAGAATTATCGTTGTCACTAGACCCTTCCTGTTATCTTAATTACTTCATGACTTTTTTTTGTCTATTTTCAAAGTTAATTTTAGAATTTGACATCAATCCAAAGCTAAGTTACTTGAAGAATTAGCCAGTAGAATAAGATTGAAATAAATACTGTGAAACGTACAACAAGTGCCTTCATCGTTTCCAACATATATTTCATTATATTTCGGATACTTAATTATGATAAATTGCTCTGTTGTTGGTTTGAATCTCAGTTAGATTTCTTGTGCTTTAAGCAAAGTAGAAAGTACCTCTGAAAACTCGAAAATATAATGTAGGTAATGTAGATTATCGGCTCATAGCGAGTTGGAAAGATTTCCATCTGATTTGGGTCAAATGTTGGTTTCTTTTCGGCCGTAACAGAAATGTATGATAATATGTATTTCATGAAATTTTACGCGTACATAATATAAGTCAGCTTGGTGAAAACAACAAGCTATTCCTCAAACTGTATACGATTTTTCAAGATAAATTAATATTTTGACAGTCAATTCAAACAGGCTATTTAAGATAAGATTATAAATAAGTTTGTCTTTAGTCCTGTTTTTGCTATCAGTGTTACGTTGAGATCATACGCAACGTGTATCAGAGATTTCAACATTGTGGAAATATTATTTATTGAAACTTTCTAAATATGCTTCAGATTACAAGAAATAATTTATGAGTGGACTTACTTTTGTGTTTCGTGTTTGTTATAACTAGCAGGGACGTCTGTGCCGTAAACATTTGTCTGATAAATCACGTGCCACCTCATCATTTTTGATTTGTAATCAGTGATATAACCATAGCCAATAGACACAAGCGCATACACATGTTTCCTTTGTTAGAACTAGTATTTTCGTGCGGAGTTGTAAGTGATTTATTTGAAGAAAAAAATTGCAACGTCAAATGAATATGTGTGTTAGCAGTTGGAGTTCGATCCCCAAAAGTTCGAGATATAAAATTTATGGCATATATAAGATTGATGTTTTGCAGACTGAGCTAAGTTCTTCACTAGAGAAGTGTAATTAAATCGGTATTTCTAAAAACGGTATCAGCCATGCACATTGAAAGCCACAGAAAAGCAGAACTATCTGAATTAAATTTATCCTTTACTGACGTCAGCATTTTGAACATCATGTTATAACTATGTAAGCACTGGCCACTTTTAGACAGTTTGCTTCGAGCTCACTTTATGAACCAGAGTACCATTTACTCTGGGCTTATTGAGAAAACTGTGTAGAGAAGTTTTCCGGACTATAATAAAAGAATAGTTAATTTTCCCAAAAGGAGAAAAGAGCGAAGACACCATGCTACGCTTTTCTGCCTTTTTATTGTGTTGCTACAGTGAGGTTAACACTTTAAGGGATTAAAATTAAGTCGAGTGTATCATGTGTCTGTTTTCCCGGACAGAGAGATATGATATGAAGATTGGAGGGTACATCTGTGTTGTGTTCATAAGATTCTTCTGTACATACATGCAGATGAATTAAGCGAAATCATCTCAGTTGCACATCCAACGTCCAACGTATGGGTAAACTGGAATGATCTAGGGACGCCAAAAGACTTGGGGAGCTTCGTTGAAGAAGTATGTTTTTTAGTTCGTTGATTACCGAAGTTTTGGAGCAGGATTTGAAAGGATTTGACAACAGAACCACCGATCCTGATGAAGAATTTGAAGTTTACAATAAACCTAAAACGCAGAAGCGCAATATCTGAAACTCATTGGATGCATTGAATGCCAGCGACCATGAAGATTGTAGATGCATTGGAATGTTTTTCGTATTTGAGTCAAGATACCTTCTTTTACCAACATGTTGAATTTGTACGTGGTTGCTAAAGGCTGGTTTTGGAATACACGGAAAGATTCTTTGGCCGGTTGAAAATAATCCCCCTTCCGACAAACCTTAGAATCTGCTAATTTCGTTACCCAGCGGTGTGGTGGTGAGGGGTCTATAAGCTGTGACTCGGCTTTAGAACAAGGAACTTTTAGAGTAAAAAATAAAGGAAAGTCTTTTTATGAAATTTGACTTCAAGGGAAAGACAAAATCGTCACACTTTCATTGATTGCACAAGCTGTGGTTGTACATGGTGAATTTTCACCCGTCAACGGAAAGCAACTATTCCGTTGGGTATCGTGTAGTGTGCGTATTGAAAGCGAGCTTGAGTCAAGTGAAGTACGCGCAGGGACCTTTTGCACCAGCTTTATTAAATGCTGTTTCTGTCAGTAAAATGGGTATATTAACTTTAAGGCCTCTTATGGAAAATACGTCCTCCATTCAAAGAGTTCCTAACAGATCTCACCTTGGTTTTGGAGCGAGGAGTTCTGGTGCACCGAGTGCATTGAACTAGACCAGGAATATTAAGTGATGTGTGTTACAGCTAAATTTCTTATATCAAATTTTCACGGAGATGTATTTGTCGTCTTAGAAAGCCACACCTAATCCATTGGTAAGGGCGTGGATCACAGGAGTCGAAAATCGAACAATCCGTAGGATTATTAGTAGATTAGAAGAGGAAAATTAATTTTTAAGCAGCGACTCCAACAACAGATTCTTTACAAATTTAGGTTCTCCGATAGATAAAAATAGATTCATGGTACATCACGCCTAATCCGATGGTAACCGTCTGATAATCAAAACAGCTGTCGACGTAGCGAAAACCAAGAATAACGTTGTCATCGCAGGACAGATTACTGATTTTCTGGTGCGATAGAAAATTACTTGTGGCTCTGTCATAGAAAAATCAAAACAGACATACTAACAAATAACCTCCAACTCAAACGCAAGGAAATTCTTCAGTTCTTAAAAGTTGCAGCAGAGTTTTGGTGATATATGATAATATCCTTTTTCTGCATGCAATGTTCGTCTTTGACACTACGTTCGTTCCTTTCCGGTATAGAAGCATAGATATTTCAAGAGAATCGTCTTCATTAAAGGGATAGCGTATTTTACAACAATGAAGCACAGTTGGAAAAGATCGTTGGTGCTTTGGAAGACTTTTTTGTATCATTGTAAGGAGAAAAGTCGCGAGAGACTTCACATTATCTACCATAAAACTTATAGTAAGACGTAAAACTTGATCTATTATTCCACCTATCTCTTCTCTAGTCAGGTAACATAGCTTTCGTTTTTACCATCAGGTTCAAGTATGGTTGGGAGTACCCCTTCCTACCACCCAACGGGGCGAGAAAATAATGTCGAGTTTAAACCCATCACCATTTCCTTAAATCCAGCTCCCAAGATCTTAATGAAGATTCAACTGTTAGTTAGGATGTGAGGGGGTTTGCGGATGGCGCAAAAACTGTCATGTTCATTGATGTGCGGTAACTGAGTGTACGTTGGGTGCTCCTGTTAACCAGTTCCAGATTTCTTCAGTTTCAGTGATGAAGTAGACAATCTCAAGTGCTTGCGAATTGTATCAAAATGCGTACGAGTCAACTGTCGAACTACGTCGCTCGAAGCAAACTGTCACCGAGGAATGTGCAATCCGCTAGGTAGCTCTGCCATAGACCTCATAGTAGAATATGACGTCTATGGCAGAGCTACCTAGTGGATGGATTCAAAATCGCGTGCTCTGAACAAAAACTCATTAGTTTTAGCACAGCCAGAAATGGGGTAGCGTGCTAAGTCTATCTATTATGAGGTCTGTGAACCGATACAATATAATAATAGAAGTAAATATGTACAATTAACATCACTATAAATTATTGCATAATGAGTCATCACTCAAATAATCGTTGATGGTGTAATAACCCGTATTAAACTAACAATCTGAATAATACGCGGATGATGAATATTTACCTCATGTGAGTAGCCCCGATTTGAATGTATTAATATTTTCAATAACATCTGCTTCATAATTTTAGTCCTCTGCATGAAAACATAAAACATAATCGACCTGGTCAAAATGTCATTTAAATGTGATTGTCAAAATATAATCAATTCTAGTTTTCAGGTGTTTTTTCGCCCAAAATGGATTAAATATTAAAGTTGATTTATTGTACACTATCAGATATCAAAGTACGTTGAATGTATGGAAAATATAAAGGCTTATATTTTTTTTCCTGAATATTTTGTAATTTTTTGAAAATCCAAAAAAATCGCATTTTGTGCATATTGGAGGCTCAGTATCTGTAGTGCGACAAAATATAAAAATCTTTTCACACGTTATACATTTATGTGTGGAGCAACTACAGTAGAAATTTCAACTTTGAATATGAGTTTGAAGGAAGTACCAGATTTGCAAATTGGGGGTGAGTAATTCTCGTGCGTGCTTTAGTAAATCTGAAAAGAAATATTCTGTATTACAATCAAAATTACGATTTTACTACTGTAATGATTACTGAAATACTTAAATACTAATAGATGCAGACAATTGTATAAGCGCTTCATACACAGAAAGATGAGAACGTTTTGCCAAAAGTTTGGTTGCATAATGGAATGAGAAAGACAAACTGGAATTTCAAAGGAGCTATGTTACCAACTGAACACTGCATATATATATATTTACGTATTCACATCTTTCTTGGACGCTCTGGTGGAAATATAACATTTACCAAACCACGCTCGAACATTATTGAATCTTTCTTGTGCAACCTGGTTGTAATATAACATTTACCAAAACACGCACAAGCATTATTCACCCCAATTTGCAAATTTGCAACTCTTTTCAGACTGAATTATCGAAGTTGAAATTTCTACCTTAGCTTCTCTTGACATATGTACCTAATGTGTAAATGTATACCGGTATGCTTATATCTGGTCTCCCACAGGAGATAAGAATTTATTATTCATACCATAGCGCGCACGAGCATTATTGACCCTAATTTGCACCAAATTTGTAGCTCCCTTCAAATTCAAATATCAGAGTTTACGTTTTAACCGTAGTTTCTATTAACATAAATGTATAACGTGTGAAAAAAAAATTTTTTTTTGTTCCACCAAAGGCGATAAAAGCGGTAATTTCCGAACTGTACGTTGTCTTTATGATAATAGTTTATACCAATTGTTTACATCATTTGTACAATTCCTATGGAAGAACACGTTTATCAAAATACAAAAATTGCGTTTTACAAATGATTAATTTAACAAATACCAGATGGCAAACAGTTTTTGTGATTTTGTAGGCAAAAAAATATATGCGAGATAAAAGGTTGGCTGGATGAACAATAAGCTGCGAAAAGCTCTAATATCGTGAAATGGCTGTGATCGTACTCTAAAATGACTCATTTGATCGTTTAAATTCACTTTTTCCATAGTAATGCTGCCCAGTATCGTTCTCTTCATACTCAGATTCCTCATATTCTGATCTTGCCTCTCTGACCTCATACGTTGAGATATTCACTTTTAACAGCAAAATTAAGCGTCTATATCCTGGTCGTCAATATCGATGAGGTTCTCATCTAACCACACACTAAACTTGTTACGTACATCCCGAGATCCGGTATGTCATAGCAGTCATACTGCTTGATCACGTGATGAGCACTTAACGTCAGTTAGCTTGCATCTAAACATGGCTGTGGGTAGGGTTGATCATGAATGAAAGTTACATTAGGGGCGGAACACAAAGTTTGTTACCACCCACAGAGCAGAGTACATCCCTGGGACGTCCCATTTAGATCCCATTAACGTCAGATTTCTCAAGCTCCCATAGCGATGTCCTAAGGACGTCCGTGGGATAACTCTGTGGCAATACAAACAGTTCATCCCGTATGGAGGTCCCCTGGATGTCCCCCGGAAAGCCGTGCGGGATTACCTACCTGGAATTTCTATAAATTAAATCGACCTTACTATTATTATTTAATTAATTATAACTATACGAGGGATATGCCTTCGTATAGACATACGAAGGATTAATTATAACTATACGTCCCATGGATGTAAACTGGACTTAAACAGGACGTCCTACGGACGTCCCGATATCCTGCCAGGAGATCCGTCAGATGTCCCTGGGACGTCATTTTGCTATGTGGGTAACTGACGGACACATTTTTTAAATGTACGAACGGTATCACATACCACACCTCGGGAGTGCGAAAAAATCAACTTTGATATTCAATATCTTCTGGTCGAAAAAATGCATGGAAAACAGGATTTTTTTTCTATTTTAAAATTCAAATTTGGATACCATTTTTAAAGTTAAACTACGTTTTAGATTTTCATGCAAGGGACTAAAATTAACAAGCAGATTTTAAAGGAAATAATGTTTCTCGTTTTAATATTCTCTGATAAACAATTCCGCATATACTATATTTTTCATAAATGTCTCCTAACACAAATTTTGGGATGTGCCGCAATACAAAAATGTGTGCCGTTCATTAATAGATCGATATAAAAAAATAATGTTCGTTTTGAAATGGATATAAATATTTAAAAAAAATAGTTTTAAAGGAATTGAGCAGCCAAGCTGGACGATTTCACATGGACTGACCCACAGATATCGTATATGAAGTACCTGAAACTTAACATATCTACTGGATTATCCCAATTTTTTATTTGGGGGCCACACACACTATTTGGGTGCACCCCTGTAAAGCAGATACCATTCAGTTTTTAGGTTCAAGAATATGATCAACCCATTTTAATTTCTCGTTCATAGTTTCACCTAAGAGTTCACTTTTAGAAGTGTATTCCAGAACTAAGGAATTCTGTTTTGTGGGAGCAAACGTAAGGGGTCGGTAAGAAAGCTGAAAATATAGGATATTTGTTTTATCCACATTTATGTTGAGACTGTTTATTGAAGCTCACTTTATTAATCTCACAATCATTGATTTTAAGTTATTTTCTGCTTCCTTATGATTGTTTCTTGTTTTTCTCCATTTCAAGCTTTACGTAATATGAGTTTTTGCCGTTCAACGTGCACTTTGTATGCGAAGTCCTGCTCAACATAAACTTCAGAATGCCTTAGTTTTTTTCGCTAGTTTGTAATATAACTTTTTCTTGCTAATGTTCATTGTATCGACTCATCGTTAACTTTCGTATGTAGTCTGTCACGCCAAAGTTCACGAAGTTTAGTTTCTGTTGTGTTCCGATTTTCATTGGTATAATCAGCCATACCATGTGCTGCAATGTTTTGTCTACGTGACGTATTTTCCAAATAATCTATCTTGACCTCAATGAATGGTGTGTAGTTCTGGAGATCATGGAAAGCACTAATCACTTTTTTGATTTTACGCAGTAATGTTGCAGTGGTTACTTTAAACTGTCACACTTAATTTACAATCGATTAATTTGACACACGGACAATGTCAGTATGTTTAATTTCCTTTAGCTCGCTGTTCTGTGGGATAATAGGACCAGGATTCTGCTCTTTGCCAGCTGGTACGTATTAACTGAACGCATACAAGTGCGTACGAGAGTAACACTTTTGTGGATTTGCATGCCCATTCCGCTACTAGCACTTGCTGCAGCACTAGTTCAAACACCGTCAAAGACACACTAAACAGAAAGCGGTACTTATTACTGTATTATCAGGACGACTTATATGACCAGAGCTTGTATCTGCAATACATGCTCAGAGCCGAATCATCTTTGGCAAAGACATTTAGCATAAATTTCTGAGGTAACCTATATAATGACATATCTTGGGACATATCGAATGAATTTGTTTCAGCGAAGTCATTCTCTATATACATGGAACGATTCCATACCTCTAAAAACGATGAATTTTGATAGAGTAAACTATAAGATGTTTTATTGCACTTGGCCAAGGAGAAATTTAGTTTGAATTAAATCCAAGATTTTTGACTTTTATTAGTGTCTCATACGGAAAAGAAAAACTTTATCGTGAAGGACTAACAGGTGAACTGAAATCATGTAAATTATATAATGTAGTGTGTGGTGTGTTGCGAATTGAAGTAACTAAAATCTACTTTTACTTTTCAGATTTCCCATGGACAGTGACATGCTCATCGATAATTATAAAGGAACTGAAAAAAGAGGATTTGCTTGTACCGTGTGCAAGCTATCACTGAATAATTTATTAGATCTTAATTTCCACTATGCTTCGCATGGAAATTACATGAAGCATGGTGGTACCAAGAAGAAACAGGATCCCATGAGTAAGAAATATACATGCTTAGTGTGTGATAAACATTTCAGAAGAGAACAAGATCTCATAATCCACGATAGATGGCACAAAGGTGGCATAAGTTATGATTGTTCGTGTTGTGGGAAAGGTTTCCCTAGCGCAAAAATTCTTGTGTTGCATATGGTGAAAGAACATACTGGTGACATTTCTATTTTGGGCTTAGTGAGGAATAAGAATTTAAATATCGAAAATAATCTTTCAAACGTTTGTTACCAGAACATTACAAATATTACTACTCTTAAAAGTTGTAAAGCGAGCCTTCCCTTTCCGTGTGAGTTAAATGAGCAGGAAAAGGAAGATTACGAGATAAAATATTCATTTTTCTGTGACACATGCGGGAAAGGATTCACTACAAAGTGGACCCTAATTCGCCATTTTGCTGTTCATAGTATAGAGAAATCTTTCAATTGTTTAAACTGTTCCAAAACTTTTCCCAGTAGAGAGCGTCTGTGTGCACATATGAAAATTCACAATGAAGACATAGAATTTATTTGTGAAATTTGTGGATCATGTTTCCATCTAAAACAACGTCTCTCGGAACACATAAACCAAGTGCATGAAATTGGCAGGCCATTTAAGTGTTCAATTTGTGGAAAAGCGTTTAAAATGAAGAATCAATTAGGGGCACATGTAAAGGTTGCATCCACCGCCATAACTGCTTTCCTTATTAATAACGTTAGAAAACAACCTTAGGAAATCAGAATTATATAAATTATGCGTGAAGTTTTAGTTTCGGTGGTGGCCGATCGTCGGTTACAAATAAAAAAAAACACTGAAATTACTCATACATTCTTCTCTTTTCATTTAATATGTGTGATTTAGTTCGTCGGAATTGATCCTGATGGAGAGACAATTGGACGGTAACGGACTAGGAGATATATGACTTCCATCCGATAAAAGAAAAATACAAGCTAACGTTGGTTTACATACATTGCCTATTCAAGAACATTTATCTTGCAAGCCTACATTCGACAACAACGGGATTCATTTCGCGAATTGGCCCGTCAGGAAAGTTGGTCACAACATACTTACTACCTTGATGAAAATGCCAAAATGATTTTTCAGGTGTGGTGAAATATTACATAGTTTGAACTGCTTCGCATGTTATTGATTATTGATATTTCGATGGCGATTTTATGCAGTTCAGATTTTTTTAAAAAAATATTCAGCTCTTTATCAAACGATTACTAATTGAACTACAGAATCAATTATTGCTGGACAATAAAGTGCGACTAGAGTTCAAGGGGTGCGCCCAAGTCAATATAAGTTTTTAGGTGTGTCACGAGACGGAGATATGAACTATATAGATTATCAGTTTCAGACACTTGAAGTTGCATTCCAACTCTTTCGGGCTCTGAACGTACGTTGATAGCTACCCTGTAAGCCTCGAGCAGGAAACAAACCCACTACCGATAGCACATGCTGTGAGTGATACAGTTGTATACATAAGGAGCGTAGTTGATTTCTGCCATCTTCTACCAAATTTTAGCCCTTTTGTGTTTCATATTTATCTGAAGACATAGAAATATTTAAGAAAAACTAGCCATCGGATAAAAAAGCCATAATGGAATTATTTCGTCTCTATAGGGCCCATCCAGTGATACAAAACTCAACCGCCACTGGGGATGGTAAATGAAAGTTTAAACGGGAACGCCCATTTTTATTGCTGGTTTGGATTCTCCAGAAAAAACATACATTGGTTCATTTTGTTCACAGATGGCGCTGTATTGACAAAATTCACAATGTGTAAGAAAACGTTCAGAAATACGGATATTTTGACAAATACACCACGGATCTGAAAAATAAAAATAAACGTGTATAATTGTTTCAAAAGAGTTATCAAGATACTGGGAAGGGGTTTATTTAACTTTTTGAATGGGATACTATTTCTTATTGCAGATCTGGATTCTTCAAGCATAAATCCATTGATTTGACCATATTATTGATGTAATTTCTTTCACAGATGGCACTGTAATAGGCACAAATAAAAATGGGCAAACAGTCATTGATATGTCGATAAATTACATATCAGATCAAAAAATAAAAGCAGGCGTGTTATGAAAGCTATCCAATGATACCATATATGACCCCGCACTTTCACCCCCTGTGGGTGGCAGAGGACATCATTGAGGTCTTGAATGGGGAACTCCCATTCCAATTGTATCTCTATGTTGAAGGGGACTGCTCACCGCGCTGCTGTGGCCGTAGGACGAACTACGACTTATGGTAAAAGGCAGTGCAGTGCGGTCAGACTTTATTTTACTATCATAACTTGAACTGAAAACATCTCCAAACTTTTTTTCTCACTGTGAGAATGAGATAAAAAACTATTTAGCCAGAAATAAACTGAATCAATATGTTTTAAGCAGTTATGCCAAATTAGACCTCAATGCTGTTCCCTGCCCTCAGGGGGGTGAGGGTCATGTTTGGTATCATTGGATAGCTTTCATAAAAATATCGAAAACGTCTGCTTTTATTTTTTGATCTGATATGTAATTTCTCGAGATATCCCAATTTTTAAAATAATTTTTGCCCATTTTTATTTGTGTCGATTACAGCTCAACCTGTGAAAGAAATTACATCAATAATATGGTTAAATCAATGGACTATTCCCTGAAGAATTCAGATCTGCTATAATCTGCTAATCCAGATCTCCCATTTATTGTAAAGATAACCCGTTCCTAGTCTTTTGATAGCTTTTTAAAAGGATTACACATGTTTATTTGTATTTTTCTGATCCGATGTGTATTTGTCAAGCCCCATTTTGAAAGTTATTTTACACATTTTTGGTTGATTACAGCGCCATCTGTGAACAAAATGACTTTAATCATAGGTCTAACTAATGTATTTTTTTCTGGAGAATCCAAATCTGCAATAAAGAAGGTGGTTCCCATTTATGTCCCCCCTCCTCCACCCAAAGGGGTGAGGCTGGGGTCGAGTTTGGTATCATTGGATGGTCCGCTTTAAGGCGAATGAATTTCATTATGACTTTGTTGATCCGATTTGTAGTATTTTAGATACAGTAATTCTATGTTTTCAGATAAAGCTGGCACCCTGTGGAACCCTATAGGTTTACACGTCATGGTTGTTTGTTAAGTTTTTCCTTAAATATTACCTTAATACGAGGTGAATTGATACAGCGTGAAAATGTAAAAAGTAAACTACCATGTGAAAGTAATACCTAGATTAGTTTGCATAACTTTTATATTGATCAAAGCGCAACTATTCAGTATAAGTTCACAGTTTTTTATTGCTAATATTCTTGTACAATTGTACAAAAATATGGTGTACCATTTGTCCCATGTTAACTTCTCATATATGCGTTATACACGGTCCCTGTAAGTTTATAAGAGGTTATAATTTTGAGTTTCTTAATTAATGCCATGTATGAAGGGGAATTAGGGACAGTTAATAATTCTTCATGTACACTCCATAGGGTTACAAATGATCCTCGTTGAGTGTGCTGTCTTAACTATGATCCATGTATGTCGAGGACGTACAGCTACAAAATCTTGGCTTTTTATTTTGAAC
Organism: Lepisma saccharinum; assembly: GCA_022664845.1. Lineage (NCBI taxonomy): Eukaryota > Metazoa > Arthropoda > Insecta > Zygentoma > Lepismatidae > Lepisma > Lepisma saccharinum. The sequence goes on along the minus strand of JAGDQP010016296.1, from coordinate 25,603 downwards.
TATAGATTAGAAACAAAACATAGTGAGCACAAGTTCAAATTTGCTTTAAAAAATATGTGGGCAAATGCGTTATATAACCAACGACAACAGACAGTATGCGAGAGACGGATTTTATATTGTGCAAGGCGTCATGATAAATTTTGGGAAGATAAAAATTAAAACCTTATTTTATCATTTTAGATTCATTTTAGTATCATTTTAGATAGAGATCAATGATTAATTCCTAAAGTTCGGGCTTTTCTAGCTCTTTTTACGAGTTAGTCGGTATGTGAAATATTCAAGAACGTGATGTCAGGACAGCAAGTGAATTACTACCAGGAGTGAGTAATTTCTTTGTGTTGAACATGTTGTATGATATTTGGATCGAGTATAATGGGAATAGAAAGACAATCTAACGACTTTCTAAACTAAATATTTCCGACAATTGCGTAAATTGTTAACAGTACAAAAGGAAGCATAAAGGAGTGATTATTGTTTATTAGTAGAAACAAGAAAATGAAGTTCTTTGAAACAATGATAAGAGGCGGCGGAAATAGAAATTCGGACTTTCCGCTCAACGTACGACGTTCTAATTCCTATACAAACAGCCAATTACTGGAGAAAGCTTTCCAAACGCTATTTACACATACCAGAACAAATTGTTAAGATATACTACTAGTAGGTGGTATCACTCCCGGGAATAATTCCTAATTTGAGCAATTCTCTTTTTGTTTCTCGTTACTGTTCTAATACACGGAATTGACGCTACATTTAGAAGTGCAGTATACATGTCGAATGATTGTGGACGTAATCTTTAGAGTAGAAAATAAAAAAAAAAAGTGACAGCACTCACATTACAGTTTTTCTCGTTGTACGCATTTTCGACGCTTTATAAATTTCACGGAGACAGGTAGATTAGAAAAGTCAGATTTTTATTTTGGACGCGATCTAACATAATGTATTTTCTCTCATAAGAATATACTTTCTAAAGTTACGCACTATAAGTAGCACTCTGAAATCATTACCTGCAAAAGCCTACATGGTGTACCTTGTAGAGCGTCGGATTGCTCTATTCGAGGTCTTGGATTATATTCAAATCCAGGGGGAATTTTGATTATCTTTTCCAAGGACATTCCTTTTCCATTCGAAAATTGCTCTGCATTTGATTCCCCTTGCATTCTTACTGATATGTGTTAGATAAACGTAGGCCGGCTACGTGCTTTGCTTGCAATTTCTATGAATATCCAATAGAATTACTAAAAAATGTGTTTCAATTGGCAATTCAAGCATATTGCAAGCGAAACACGAGGGTAATGTGTGCATAAAAACGGCTTCAGATTATACCTTTTTCATTACAGCCCCAGTAGGACATGCAGGTTGGCCGTTCATGAGAACCATATCGCCCCACATCGTTAATGCTGGCGGGAGAGTGGCCCGCTTGAGCCCACGTCGATAGATGTGGGGTCGACATCGATTATCGGTATCAGTAATTTACCTATTTTCTAAAATTATAGTAAGTTTTGTGTGAAGAATAACTCGATTTTTTACAAAACATTTTGTGCATAGTGAAGAAATTAAACAAAAAATAGCACTCGTCATCGATCCATGTTGTTAATCGATACCTATATTGATCAATGTCAGTCCATATGGGCGAATCGATGTTTATTCAAGCGACGCTATATTCCTCTGGTGGTAAAACATAAAAGTTCATGTTGTAGTCAACACGATGGACTGCTTTATTTGGTGCAAAGGAGTTGTTCATCGAAGCATGTTAAAGTGTAGAAATGACCTACTCTTCCACGGGACACAGACAAATAAAATGTTAAAGTTGATTGTGTTTTTCCTAAGGAGTCTTTGATCACTGTAAGTACATAGACAAACCAACAAGATGCATAGTAATATTATTACGCTAGTCAGAACAGGGGGACATTTTACACTTTTGTTTCGTTTGTATGGTAGACAGTAGCGTATTTTCTTGAGGCCATGTGGTTGTTAAGAGAAGTTCCCTTTAGTAGAAGGATAAGTTAAATTTATATTTATTTACATTTGTTTTACTGTCAATTGAAGCTGTTTCATTGTAATCATGGCCATTGTACTCTTTAAGTTCTTGGCAAAAAAGAAAAAAAGTTAAACGCGGAAGAGACGAGAAATGATTATGATTAAGATTGAGCAGAACTACAAATTTTAGCATGAACGCAATAACGAATATAACAATTATCTTACAAACTAGCAGCGATCGACAAATTTTACAATCCAATAGCACAGCGAAGTGATGTAGCTTTAAGTACAGAAAAATAGTATTCTCTAGATAAGCAGTATTTTTTTTTATAATTTCTAACGTGTTTGACTATTTCTTCTTGGTTTATCTATGTTGGTGATCCTATATAAAAAGTGGGATTCCTTTTAAAAATAGTAATATAAATCAGAATTACATTATGTATAATGTCAATGACCGCTATTGAGCGATGTCGATACCCAAGGCAATGTCGATGATTGATGTTAATGACCGATGTCGGTCTATATAATCTTAAGGGTATATAAGGGTATATAATCTTTGGTCTATAACGTTTACCGATATTAGCCAAGACGTTTGCCATCCAATATAGGTCCCATGTTGAACGATATCGATCGATGTCGTAAAATTCAATATGTCCATATCGGCCGACGTGGACGTGCTATTTGGGAGGGAATAAAACAATAAGGATTTTCAACATTTTAAATAATTCGAGGAATAAGGTGGGTTAGAAAGCCAGGTTAGATTTTTTCTTTTCGTTATACACAAAATTTTCAGACATTATGCACGTCTTCTGCTGATTCATTCACCTTGCTGACGTCAGTTTCCGGCGTTGGAACAGTAGCGAAGTGATCTTTCTTTACTCTAGGGGCAATCGCCGCAGGAGAAAACCCCATCACATGCATCTGTTGGGGTTCTGTTTTGAAGGATAAAGTGTGAAATTTCTTGCTGATTGGCTGCTCGAAGATGTGGGTTCGATTTTCGGAGTGGTAAAATTTAACTTCTTTTTGTTTGTTTATACTAGTATTTGTCCCCCCTTGCGTTATTATTTACTTTCAATATCTTATACAATTTTCAAATTTTTACGCACTTTATGGAATTAGTCAGAAAAGTTAGGTTAGATTTTTTCATCATACGCATCTTCTAAATATGGCATACTTTACAGATACAGATCTGAAAAGTAAAGTTAGTTTTATTAACTATGCGCAATACACACACGAAAAATCACGTTTCAAACCCCAAAATACGTTATAACATCAACCAGACCGGTTTAAGTACTGACAATAAATTTCCTTTGACGATTGACACGTATTTCGGATCGTAATACAACGTTTGTAATTGCGGTGTCCTATCGCTGATAATAATAAAAAAAACTAACCTGACTTTTATAACCTAACCAGTATCGGATCATTATAGTAATGACCTGACTCTCGAAGTTTAATGTGCCAAATTGTAATTTTTGTCAAAAACATTTTTATATTATCATATCTATTAATAAGTTTCTCAGGTCCGATTGTTTTGTTTTCAGTATACCCGATAGAACGTCGTTATGTTCAACGTTGTATAAGGGCTGATTTTCATGAAAGCTTGCGTTGCTAGGGATTTGGGTGAATAGCTAATTAAAACACGTGCTACACCTACCTTAGAATAAAAGATGTCTTTCAATTAGCTCCTCACCCGTATCGCAAGCAAAGCAAACGTTCATGAAATTCAGCCCTTACGATAGTCATTACTATTATGATCGTGGCGTGTTGAAATTACTGGTGTAGGACTTACCCAGGAAAAGAAGAAGAACACGACGACAACGTAAGACGACAAAATATCATCTAAGAAGTAATTTCTGCTTTCCTTTTATGAAGGAATTTTGAATGGAAATAATATTTTAAGTATGAGAGACAACATTAATAGATATCTTGTCCTGTGCCGATTGTGTTTATCAAAATCAGAACCAAGTATCGGCATATATAATGAAAACGGAATAAGGCGAGGATTATTTGAAAAGATTTTGAACTGTTTGTCGCTGATGGTAAGCTAAACTATTTTAATATGTTATATTGGTTAACCGTTCTATTTTACAAACGCTTAATATACATTCAGATGCCATTTTATAAAATATATTAATGGCAGATGAATAACGCGATATATGAATTGCATTAGCGTAAATCGGTATACATAATATTTCTTGCATGCTTGCTTTTTCCAATTCAAACATAACATTTAACCTAATCTAATCTGCAGTCTATTTAGCGTATTTGTGTATGAGCGGGTTAGCCATCTGGTCAGTATTCGATTTGTAGCGGGGGATTGTTGGGATATCCCCCTCTCTGCCAACCCAAAATACAGTATAACACATATCTCACTAATTCTTCCCCTTTGGAAATTGTGCAAATCGAACACTGCATCTGATCCACGGATACTATATTAACAATAACTTCAAAGGAAGTTTTTTTCTTTAAATCTACGCTAGCCTTATTCAAGATACAACTCCAGCAATTACGTGGTGCAACCGAGGAAAATGGGATTAGCGAAACGTTGGGTTAAGGTTAGTTTACTTTAAAAACAATTTGCCTATTTTTGTAAGAAATGGCCCTATTCAAACGTGTGTCCTTTTGGACAAGGAAAACAATTTTTTTGTTAATGCTATGTATCATATGTATGAGAAATCTAGGACATGTACTGCGACTTCGATCGATAAGAAGAGACAGAGCATTAATAAGTCTAGTTTTACTATGTGCACACGGGTGCGTGTTATAAAACCGACAGGGTGAAACGGTAAGTTTTCAAGTGTTATTCTAAATAGTGCCAAACGATCAATTTAAATGGCTGAATTTCAGTCCCAGTTACTGTGATTTATTGTGATATTAATTCTTATACATAGTAATAAGTTAGTAACATTACTTCAATTGCTGGCCATACTTTACGAAATGCTCTCAAAGGAGCACCAAAGCATATTAGCACGCTATGTACAGTCAGCGTCAAAAGTTTGTGCCTATTCGTAAAATTTCTCTTGCTAATTACTTTGGAATGGATAGTCGGATTTGAGCATAGATTTTTGTAACTGACAAAATATTTAGTTATATAACCTGTACTCAAATAAGTAAATCCATCCCAAATTCATTCGTAAGAGAACTTTTATGACTAGGTACAAATTTTCGGCGCTGAATGTATAGGTGAGAAACTGATTATACATGTGTTTCGTGTGAGAACTATTATAGAATTATTATGAACAGATAAATTAATTATTATGAACAGATAAATCAATACTTTATATCGCACATAGTGCGCAACGGGAGTTTCTTTGTAAAAGTTTATTCTGCATTGCGTTTCGTAAAGTATTTCGGTATTTAGAATATCATTGTTCAAATATTTAAGTCATTTTACGAAAGTATGCTGCAACTGGTGTGCCGCGATACGTTACTATCCATCCATTAGTACGGATGGTAAGCAAAACAAAACGGCTTTGTGAAGATTTTTTTGTGCGAGCTACTACCGCCGGACCAAAACATCTCTGTGGACGTGTGCTCGCAGCAATTCGAACGTTTGCAATAGATACTGCAGGAGAATGAGAATTGATGAATCGAAAGGTTGCACTTTTTCTTTCCGACAAAGACAGACCACATTTGGTGCACGTGGCCAGGGATAGCATACAATGACTTAGCTGGGAAACTGCCATCTACTGTACTTCCCGGACCTTGCGATAACAGATTATCATCTCTTATATTTCGTAGGAAAGCATTTCTGAATGAGTCATACTTGCGGTAAACACTCACGGCTTTATTTGCGTCCAGCCCCAGTTTCACCTTCAGGGCATTCTGCAGCTGCAGGAATGTTGGCGAAAGATTTTGGATTCCAGTGGGGAGTACTATCACATTTTTTGTATACGTTTCTGTTTCTATCAAAACGACAAGTTATTTTTTTACATTGTACAGAAGAGGACAGAGATACGCTTTTGGATTGTGTATACAGGAAGGCACAGGAACTTAACGTCATACCAGGAGATGCGTTGATATAATGTTCTTATTGTTATTGATGGAATTAAATTACATTTAATAATCAAATGCGAATTCCGAGATACTTAACGTTAATTTTCATCTCGTCAAGAGCGGTCAGTCCAGGTCAATTAGGATCTTTTGGCAACCCTCTTGCTAACACGCCAATGAAGCATATATAATTGAAAAGCGCGTTAAATAGTGAACATGTCTATTAAAATACCAGGAACATTTATTAATAATTTTAATATTAGTATTTAGGAGTGTTTTTCTTTCTTAGAAAGGTAAAGAAAGTTAGTCTGTATGGTGATGAAACAGAAGCCAAGCACGTTAAAGTGTTTAAAATTCACATAAAAGCATAAAGGAGCATTTACTAATAAGTTGTATCAGCTTATAAAAATGTTATCTTAAAGGATGAAAATAAATTGTTGGCCTGCACGGGGAATCGAAACCAAGTCCCCAAACGACTAAGCCAACGCTCTACCACCTAGAGTACGAAAGCTGATGGAGGCTAACGATCACGAAAGAATTTGAATTTATACTGTCTCTTTTAGGCATCTATAGCTCAGACCGAGATAAGGTAGAAAAAGAAAGCGGGAAGTAGTCTTCCAAAGCCCAAGTTAGAGGTACCATCTCGGCATTTGCGTAGTGTGACTGAGGAGAAACCCTGGAATAACCAGGCAGGATGTTCGGCAGCTGGTAGCGAACCCAGGAGCTCACGAATGCAAAGCAAACGCTCTACTAGCACTCCCTGATAACTGCTGAAGAAGTACTGTAACTTGCCTTGTTTAGCAGGAACTTAATCGGCGAGAGTAACTGGAAAAAGAACAATGAATGAACAATACTTGAACTTCTGAAATTCTGCTCTCCTCAAGTCTTTATGATTTTTTTCTTGGCCGTGTTTACAACTGCTTAACTTTTTAAATATTTTCTTGGGTACAGATAACCATGCTGAGGATAAAAATGGACCACCGTTTTGCCTTGATGTGATTGTTTTCTGCGATACCCACTCATACTCCCACCCAGAGGGAAATGAGTGACAAGGAACAAAGCTTTACAACCAGCTATAAACTATGCAGCAAATGATCAAATTAAAACGCACTAAGACTAAAGTATTTAACTAACGATTTTACATCGAAATTATGTTTTTATAGATCGGAGAACAAGAACATGTTGCCCACCTTATATTTTCCAAGGAAAGGAAAAACGATATCTCTCGTTATCGAACAAAAGTGGTGTACCAGTTTGTAATAAAATATCTGTTTCTGAACGGTAAGCAACCCAAGGAAATTATGAAAGAAATTAGAGTTGTTTATGGAGGAGGAAGTCCGTTTAATGGTGTAATTAAACAATGCCAGAGACAATATAGTAAGTGGTAGTACCAATATGCAGTACCTTGACAAACGCCCGTCCACAGTTCACACAGCGGAAATATTAGGGAATAATTGAATACTTAATTCTTCACTACCATCAGATAACACCCAATAATCGTAATATATGCGGTAATGTCGCAGACTTTGGAATTAACAATTGGTAGGTACGTGAGTTTGAAACCCAGTACCGACCATCGACTGGGGTTGTCGAAGTTTTTCTCAGTTTCACCAGGCGAATGCCATGATGATATTAAAAAAAAGCTCCTGGGAGATACCTCTCCCATCTTCTATCTACCTCATTCAGCCTGATCCAAAGATGCCAAAAGACCATAAATAGATTTAATTGAATTCGATACCCGAATAACAATTTTTGAAATTGTATTAAAGTTGAGAATAAGTAATAACTCCAAGGTCATGGGTGCCCACAGTGGGGGGAAGGAGTGATTTGCCCTCCCGTGGATTTTGGAAGCTAGCGTTAAATTTTTCATTAATTCTTTTGATGTAAGATAATGAATTAGTACTGTTTGCATTTCTGTTCGTGTTTTCGAAAATTTTGTTTCGTAGATAAACTTTCTTTTATTTATCACGTAACATTGTACTTCTGATTTCATGGTAGCTCTAGCAGTACTCTAATTTTGTTAAGTTAGTAGTTTTCCTAGCAAGTCGTATAGCCAGGGAGTTTTCAGTTTTGGGCAGTGTATAGCCAAAGTTAGTGGTGTAAGTGGAGTATAAGTCGGTTTCCATCAGTTTTAGGCGGAAGGTTCTAAAGTTGGGGCTTCCTTTAAACAATCGGCATTTTAAAATATCTTAAAGCATTTAATTATTAACATTGCAAAGACAGGAAATATCACAAGTAATATATCCACGTCGGCCGATATGGTCATATTGGATTTGACGACATCGATTGACATTGTTCCATGTCATGGTCCCCATATTGGATGGCAAACATCTTGGCCAGTATCGATCAACGATATAGAACGACATCGGACATCGACATAGTTCGACATCGATCATCGACGTTGCTCAATATCGGGTATTGACATCGCCCAGTATCGGTAATTGATATTATGAATATATTGTAATCCTCATTTTTTACTATTTTACCCTTTTTATATAGGATCACCAACATAGACAACTCAATAAAATAGTAAAACACGTTAGAAATTGTAAAACAAAGTTACTACTTATGTAAATTTATTTTTTCTGTAGCTAGAGTTACATCTCTTCACTGTGCTAATGGATTGTAAAATTTGTCGACCACACGTTTGTAAAATAATGTTATTTTCGATGTTCAGCTTATGGTAAAATTTGTAGTTCCACTCCATTATAAACATTTCACGTCTCTTCTACTTTTGATTTTTTTTTACATTTTTGTGAAGTTATTAAAAGTACAATGGCCATGGTTACAATGATAGAGGTTCAATTGAAGGAAATGATGTAAAACAAATGTGAATAGATCCAACTTTAATTTATCTTCCTACTAAGAAGAACCTGTCTTAACAAACACATGGTCTCGAAAAAAATACTATAATGATTTACGTGCTACGGCACGATAGATTTATGGCAAATATTATATTAGTAAATATTATAATGTAACGTAAATAGTGTAAACACTAGCAAAATATACCACCGATCGCTATGTAAGCCGAAGGTTGCAGCATTAGTTACACTTGGAGGGATTTGGAAAACTACTCCTTGAAAAGTTTTAAAAGTTGGAGTATTTTGTATTACTTTTTATTGGGTGATTGATTTTTAATTGTTTGCGTTTATCTTAAAACAAAACACAAACCTACATACTTATTTGCGTTGTATGGTGTATTTTTTTATAAACCTAAACACACTTATTTGTTTAGTTTGATGTGTTACTTTTTTACCTGCACAACCATTTGCTTAGTTTGATATGCTAACTAAAATTTGTTTTGCTACCGCTTATTTAAACCAAAGCAAAACACACCCCTCTGAATTGCTTAACATCAAGGCATCTTTTTACACACTTACTTAGCCTAAATAGGTGTGGCACAAGTTTTACTACAAAAAATGCTAAGTTATATTATAACTTCTACATTTAAAAGAATAGTTTTAACTAAAACAGTTATTTCGTTCCGTATAAACGAAACAAAAATTCATCATTAGTGTGGGGTGAGAACAAAGTATGAAATAAGTAAATTATGTAAATAGAAAGGGAGTGTCGGTGTGTCGCATACATCGACATACGGAACGAAATGCTTCTAATCAATAAATCCATTTTGCAAGTTTCATGCGAAATGATCAAATACCCGTGTACTTAAATATAAAAGTGTAAAGATAGGATTAATGAATAAAAAGGTTTTTATAACTTGTATTGTAAAAAAGGTTAATCTTTAAATCTGCTTATCCAAATTCATGTCACAATACCAACATTGTTGTCAAGAATTAGTGTCCGAACTTCACGCACAGCTACGAATTAATGCCAAGTCAGCGAATCAGGGTTAAAGACGAGTTGGATTTTTTAGATAAGAACACAAACGATCAAATTTCAACATTGCTTCCGTTATGGAGGGATGTCAATGGACAGTAACAGACTTACATTTAAGTGAAGATTTGTATGAGTGCTATACTCTGACAAGACTTCTTAAGATCAATTCTTAACTTTAGATTAAGATATTATCTTGAAACTCCATTTCATATCAGTTCCTTCCTCTGTAGATACTCTCTTAAATATCGATGTCAAAATCCTATTTATGTGTCAGATCACTCACGCTTATCTAGCAAAACAGTATATTAGTATCAGATTTCTCATTTGTTTTACACATGATTCTGTTCTCGTTTGATGATTGAAATTTGAACTTTTGCCTTTCCCTGAAAAAATTCTTTGAGCTCCCATGTCTGACGTATTATCGAAGCTGATTTTCACACAAACGAAGTTTCATTGCATAGGATCCCTTGCTTACAGAAACTTTTGCAAAAAAGAGACGAAAATTGCTTTTACAGGGACTTTTGGCCATGCGTTCATATGATTCAGATGTAATTTTAACGATTGTCCATTATGAATGAGTCAATAATTCATCATTTTTACGTAAGGGCAAGAGGAAAGAATTTGGGAAGGTGTCGGCCATGCCTATGTTGAAGATGTAATCACGACATTTGCCTGATGTGACAGGAAAAACCTCAGTCAGGATGGTCCACCGCTGTAATCGAAACCACGACCGCCCGAATTCTACGCCGACGCTCTACCACTGAGAATTGACAATGAAAAATGAGTGGGGATACCCTGATACCCATTATATTGATATCTAGAGTATGATTTGCGTACATGCGTGAATTGATTTATGTCGTCTAAGTATAAGATTCGCCCGGGATAGGGCGAGGTAAAAGGATCCTGGAAGGGCTTTTTAAAATTATGTTAAGGCCTTTAGGCACCTCAGGATGAAGCCGGGATAGGGTAGAGTATTTGGAAGGTAGACGGCCAGGGCCTATTTTATAGGCACCATCACAGCGTTTGCCTGGTATGGCTGAGGAAAAATCTTCGGAACCTCAGTTAGAATGCTCGGCCGCTGGAATCGATCCCAGGACTCTCCGACTGCTCTACAAACTTTTTAAAACTGTTCACCCTAAGCGGGTTTTACTTGTTTAATTTGATATACCTTTTTAACCTGCATAGACTGATATTCTTAGAATTAAATTAAAATCACACACACGAACTTTGATTCCCGAGGCGTACCACTAAGCCTGGAACAATGCGTTTATGATAGGATCCCGAAAAACTCTTTAAGGTTGCCACAGTGTGCGAATTAAGGTATTTTTTTACAGAGGGAATGATTATATGTTGTTGATAAGAAAGTAACGTGATCAATCGAATATTATATATTATAGGTGTGTCCACATGTAGACTCCTAAAGGCCGCTTTAGACGATACAATTTCTCGTACGATCCCTCGTATGCAATCTCATCGGTTACATTCTTTGATCGTGTAAAGCGCAGATCGTACGATTTTTCATCCTATCTCCGATGTGTTCTCTAAATAGAAACTGTCCTATTTTTCAGCGGATCTTTCGTACAGTCTTTGACAGCGCCCCTACTGGCAATATAGCGTGCTTTCCTATTCCCCTGTTTGGTTATGGATTACGAGACAAAGAGAAAATATTAATGTTATTACTTGATGCAGAAATTAACATATGTGATGGCATAACAAACTATTGCAGGTATAAAGATATAAAACAAAGTTTTTAAGGGGAGTGTAAAAAGGTAAGTGATACTGCAGTAAAGCTACTTCTGCCATAGATTACTCACAATTCCTCAAAATGCTATGTTTTGGATTCTTACAACCATAAAAGGTACTAAATACGTGAAAAATATGTTTAAAAATATAATGACAAAGTTCTGATTTGATCTAATAGCTACTGCTTCTATATATTCCGCAATGCAGTTAAGGTGATTTTCATTGTTTTTCTTGTGCGTAGAGTACCGAATGTACTGCAGGCATAATATGTATGAAGGAAAATAATGTAGAGGATACCGGTACCTTTGCAATCATATTCCTCCCCAATTATTTTGATAAACATGTACGCTCTGTGCATCCGAAATAATGAAATACATTGAACAGTAATTACAGAAGTAGACATAATGTAAGTAGAGTGTCGACGTCAAGCCAGAGCTATGTAAGTCAATACATGAGCTAGGTTATTAATCGAACGAACTATTTTTTATTCAAGGGTTGACAGCTGACCCTCCCTATTCACACTTATATACCTTGTGTGAAATGAGTCTATAAATCATATAAAATCTACATTACTCCTCATTTTTCTATTTTGCAAGTATTTCATGCTTATAGGAACGTAAAACGTAGCATTTTGTGACGTTTACAGTGCTCTGTGGTAGAAGTAGTTAAACCGCAGTGTTACTAATTTCCCCCATATGTATAAATAGGAGTTAATATATCGCGATTTATATACTTTTGAAGTGCTGTGTAATGTCACATATCATGTTAACTCAGGAATATTGTAAAACAAAACACATATGATTCCGAACTTATCACCGAAGACGGCAAAATTTTCAAGGTTTTTTGTGTGTCCGCATTGAAATATCTTTATTGAAGTATAGAAGTAAAGCTACGACACTTTCGTTACCACTGAAACCTAGTAAAAGTTGAATGTAACATTAAAATCTGAATTTCTGTTGCTCAAGATTCATTGTTATCAATAGTTTAATTATTTTATATATTTTTTAAATGGTCTATGCTTTCACAAAGATCTGTGGCATAATTACCCTAAAAGTTTGAGGTGTCACAACTATAAATTCCAGCAGTTTCATCATTATCCTCTCGTATCCAAAATTGCACCGTGTAAAACACTATACAATATTGTATGATTTATCGTACGAAAAATCTCGTATACATTCTTTCATACGAGAGATCGTACGATAAATTGTATCGTCTAAAGCGGCCTTAAGGGGTTTCCCCCTCATCTCCCTGTTAGATTGCACACTGGTTTGCTCTAAGTTTGGCGTATCTGGCTTCTGTGAATTCGAGTATACTTTACAAACTTGAGAGAGTCGTAGAATTTGCGATCCATTTTTTACTTGCGACAGATTTTCTGAATCCTTTCCAGGGATTATTCCTGTGCTCCAGAGCCAATGCTGTCAAAATGTGTCACAATGTATTCACATTTATTAATAAGAATTGTTTTCTTGCATTTTATTGACCATGGGTTAGTGGAGGTTAGGTAGGGTCAGGTTGGCACAAACGTATAGAAATGTATTTTGAAAGAAATAAACGAATGTGTAAAGGTACATAACCGAACCTGACCTTACCTAATCTACCCTAAGCCATGGCCACTAGTCTATGATAATGGCCACTAGTCTATGATAATGGCCACTAGTCTATGATAATCTTCGAAAGATGCATGATAGCAATTATTAACAACAAATATGAACATATTGAAATGTAATTTGAAGGAAAAAACAAACAAAAATTCACTTGCACCCGTCGAGATTTGAACCCGGGTTCTTTCACTCAACAAACCAACGGTTTAAGCACTTACCCAGGGTCGGAGCTTGTAACCAGGAATTTCGAAGTTGTACTTACAATGGACATGCGTTACGTAACAAAGCTACGAGATGTCATTCGCGCGTAAATTGCTGGTGCAATCGGCTCCTTCAAGAACTGAGCCATATATGCCTAAAGTCGTAAATAAAATACAAAATTCAAATGGAACCTGGGGTAACTCGGTGACAGTATCAAGTTTAATCGCTAATTTAACAACACATTTGTTCTGTCTGTGTAGTTAATGGTCAGTGTTTGAGATTCTCATTCTCAAGGTTCTTGGTTCTATCCCTCGCCTACATTTCAGATTATATTCTTCAAGGAATTAAACGCTGTAAATGATATTCGGGATTGCTACTGAAAGAGATTTATCTCATAAATGGAGAAAAGCAAAGGACAGAGAGGGGCAGGGGAAAGATGGAGACTGTGCATCCTTAAGCGTTAAAATTTCGTTTATTTCCATGTTTCCGCTATTTTTTCTTTCCATCTTTCCTTCTTATCTTTTCTCGCTCTTTCTCCGTCTTCTTCCATGCTTTCTCTCTCTGTCTCTCAATGTGTGTGTGTGTGTTTACACAAGACAAGTTTTGTTGTATTGCATAATTACGATTCCTGCATGATGTCCATATTATTACTTTCCTTTTCTTTGCATTAATTACTATTCGTTAGAACTTAACGTGCATGGAATTTCTGCCTATCTATCTCGTGGTTCTGTAAGTGATGCTCAACTTATAATGCTTTCTTGCTCCAAACAGAAATATCCTGGCATGCCATGTTTAGCCGCATGTATGTACAATCATGTTCATTGTCTAACTATTAGGCTTACCGTGAAATAATTCTCCTGGAGGAAGAAAGGTATTATTTCTTATAATTCCAACCGGAATTTACTTTTCTCGTTCATTGTACAAGGATAGAACGAACCTACATTAAACGCTGGGAGAAATGTTTCTTTTTATAGGGACATTATAGAGATGGACTAAGTTCTGTATAAAATGTTATCCTATTCTGTGATGTATAAAATACAGAGCGATATCACTCATGAATATCACTTATACCATATTTTTATTTGTCTGCCCTCCGAGTGTCCTGAGAAAATAACGGTTAAAGGTTTGTTAAAGCTTGTAAGTGGGTTAATAACGTTGAGTCCCAACCTGCAATAAGCACGTGATTTATTTCCACTTTTATTGTGATTATTTTTTTAAGTACAGTATTATTAGTAGTACAGGAAAGGGATGGTCGGATTACATTCGGAAATATTGACGTTTTGCCGGCATAAAAAATCATATTTGCCACTAAATACTTCTCAGCGCATTCGTTATTTGCTTGAAGATCCCTGTAAATTAAAACTGTGATAGGTTTAAACCCCAGCAATACCAAGGCATTTTAGTAACATCTACTACGAATGGGGGGAAGGTACTTTGTGACAACTGCACTTATATATAAATACGAACTATCACTTAGAGGGAAAATGCATATAATAGGAAAACAAAAAGTTATGGTACATTTTTTTCACTTGAATTTATCACGAAATAATCAATAGAATCGTTGTTGAAGAGGAACTAGAAATACAACCGAGGTCACACCACAATACAAGATCAATGGAATGTAACTAAAAAGGAAATTATTAATAAGTTGATTGTCGAAGAAGAAATAATAATGTAACATAAAAGACAATAATAATAAATTTAATGTTGTACGCAGTGGCGTATTTAGGGGTGAGTCCGGGTAGTCGGTCCTCCCGAAATTTAGAGCATTTTGCAAAAGTGCTTTAGGCAAAATTATACGCATTTGATCCAAATTTCACATCCAAACAGACCTCTGGCCCCCTCAATGATGCTGGACCTCCCCAAAACCACCTTCTAGATACGTGTCTGGTTCCACGAGTCTTGTATTACACCTAAAGTCAATTGATAAACCCAAGCATTAAACATGTTACTTGGATGAATAACAAACGGGACATACTCTGTGCGCACCTAGACGTATTTTTTTTTATTTCTAGGCATACTATCACTGGAAATGTTTGGATAACAACAATAATATTTTCATATTTAAAAAATATAATTTGCATATGTAAAATTTAAATTACGGACAATGTGGAGTTAAAGTACGCACCCGCTGGTATTACTAGGGATAATAGCTCAACTTAGCTGGAATACCGCAGTGTAGAAGCTGTCGAATCAGTTTGTGAGCCTGACTTTACATGGATTTATTCCCAGATCACTTGGAGTCACCTGGGCTAAGAGGCACTTGGAGAAGAATTTTCTTTTTCGAAAGCTGGAAGAAATACGTGTCATTTATTAATATAGGTGACACTTATTTCTCTCTTATATTTTCTCTTTAGCAGTGGCATATTTAAAATGCGCTAAGTTTGTGATCGTATTGAGTAGCCTATACCTATTTAACTTTTGTGGTGCATGTTCATGCGGTATATTGTAACAAAATATTCGTGCAATGTTTTGTTGTCTATGTAAATAACCACGGATCTCATAGTAAGGTTTTATATTTAATTCAAATTGGACTCTGATGAGAAATGGAATCTTGTATCCTGACTTCTTCAGATTTGCTACTTTTGTACATTTAGCAAGTAAACATAAAACGAAATTTACCGAGTGGCCGTAGCTCGGTAAGTATAACGTTGGTCTAGCATTCGCAAGGTCCTGCGAACGATCCCAGCATCCGATCATACTGAAAGGTGTTTGAGAAATGTCCTCAGTCATACCAGGAAAATGCCGGAATGGTAGCTACTAACTAGGCTTTTTCCGAATAACTTTTAACATCCTTCCCCGAACCATATTCTGGCCTAAGCCTGAGATGCCGAAAAGTCCGAAATAAACCCAAGAAAACTAAAAAATATGTTTAAAGCTTCATTTTTAGAATAAATTCCTGTAAACTGAAATAAGCTAACGTCATAATTACTTAGAAACATACATTTCTCATTTCAGGTGTCTAAAGACGACAATCTTCCGAAATTTGTTTGCAATTCTTGCGCAAACATGTTAGACATTATTCAAGCATTCAGAGATATGTGTCATAAATCGGAAATTCTTTTGAATGGATATGTCTCTGGCGAAGATAACGAAATTTTGGACAAATTAAGCGTAAGTATGAAAAAGCAAGGGGTCTTCTTTGGATCAGACAATATTAACAGTTTCTAGATATGTTACGATAGAATGGCGAATCAACTCTCTTGTTAAACTTATTTACCAAATAGAAAGGAAGATAGCAAAGAGTTGGACTAATACAGAAGGTTGATCCGTCTATATGTGTCCGATTTTGACGTCTCACCTACCTTATGAAAAACCACGGGACCACCATTGGTTGCCTTCGATGTAAGCACCATGTCTCCTGGCAATAGTCCTGCACCGTAACTTTCATTGTAGGAGGCTCCGTTGAAGTACAGGAAGGGAAATCTTGAGTCACTCCTCCTGGCAGGCTTTCCAGAGGCCACGGACAGTGGTGACACGACGAGATACACGTGCTCTTTTCAATAGGCCAAATCCGCAAAAATCCATGGGACTCGGATCAAGTGACTTCACTAGTATGTCCTGAAAGGGAATAGCTTGGATGCCGGTGTCTGTCGCCATCTGTTGCAGAAATCACTGGGTAGAACGAGACGTATGTGATGAGGCCTTATCCATATACACAGGGACTTGATTTAATGCATTTCCATACAAACGGGGCAGACCTTCTGTATAAATTGGAGTGAGAATATTTTGCTAATAAAATGAGGAGTTGATCTTGCAGTTGTTAGGCACTCGGCGAAACGTTAACTTGCCTTCATAGTAGTATCCATCGACAACCATAAAGCCCTTCGAGAAACTTGCTTTGCACTGGCGGATGAAGTCAGGACGGATTTTTGCATCGCTGGGGATGTACATTACGGCTCGAATTTTGCCACAATCGGCTAGATAAATCCATGCTTTATCGTGTGTGGCTACAAACTTCCACTTGTCCCTGGATAGATGGCGTTCATAGAGGCGCCTGGAGCGGGTTTTTCTGTCCCTCTGATGAGCCGCAGTAAGGACATGTCCACGACGTTTAAACACCATTCGGAGCTTTAATGTATTACGTAGGTGGCGGTTCACAGTCGATTGTGCCACGTGCACTCGTGCACACGTTGTGGAGGAGGGATTTCCTGTAAGGCCATTCGCCGCAACTTCCGAGCTACGGGTGGCGTCAGAGCAGTACACGAAGTGCTGGAACGTCGTTGTGTTTATGTCGGTTAATTATGTTCTTGATGGTTGTTGTTTCCAATGCATACCCATTTTTCCTGCACTGTTTCTGAATCTGTCACAGAAAACTTGGCGTGGAAAAGTGCTACCACGTAGCCTTCCCAAAGTCGGTTCCTCTTGGGTGCCATGATTCACACAATACACACACGCAGCCTTGGCGTGATACTAGAAGACTTTGACTTCCTGTTACTGTTTAAATCATTAGGATTGGTCGATTGTGTGAGCAGGGCTGCATGTTTCAAATCGGACACATATAGACGGATCGACCTTCTGTATTCGAATATGGGCATTTACCTTTCACAACATATGATGATTTTCAAACATGGAGCTCAGCAAATTGGAAAAAATAATAACTTTATTAGTTTATGTATTTTTATTATCACTGAGCAGAATAAAGATATTCAGCTTTGATACAATCAAACACTGTTTATTAAGTTCAAATGAAAATAATTTATCTGTTTCACCTAGTCTTAGAAACTAAAATAGACAACATACACGCAATTCTTTCTCTTTTAAAGTATTAGATTAAAGTAAGGTTATAATATTTATACTACAACAACGAACGAGAACGTTATGTTTTTCATTGACACGAACTTTAATGTATTCTCTTGCAAAGTTGATAGTAAATGTAAACATAGAGAAAACATTTTCTTAAAAAAAAAAAAAAAAGAAATTCAAAAACAGGCAGAATTCAAGCTTGAGAAATTGGTATCTTATTATCGGATAGATGTGTGCGTAAAATTGGACGGTACAGGGAATATTGGAAATGAAAATGAACATGAGACAATCAGAGGTAGATTGTTATGTGTGAAGCTTATTAACGTGTTGAACATGTTTTGAAAGAAAAATGTAAATTACAAAATATGCAGAGACGTAGAACGGTAACAAAGGGATAACTATTAGTCTGTAATTACAGTTAAATAATTTAAAAGCAATGCTTACACACATATGTTTTTCACTGGTCACCAACTACTCTAGCGCAGAGTTCGTGCCCCTAGTGAACGCACGTTATGCAAGTATCAATTTTCTTCTGTGTGATCAAGGCGATGAGGTTAACAGCAATACATGTACTCCTCATCCGCACTATCTTCGTCGTCAGTAGACACCAAACTGAATGATTACTAGAGTAACTTGACTTATGATATAAAGATACATCGCCTATCGAGTAACACTTCTATATAATAGTAGGCACACTCTGACTTTACACGTAGTAGAAGACAATTCTCGCTATCTACAAAACAGTACATACTCACGTTTAATTCATTATTATCTACAACTTATAGGATCTATCTGGGCGTACAATGTGTCAGGATTTTTACTTACCTATGATCTTACAATCCTTAACAACATCAACTTCAGCTTAAATTCGGAAGTACAAATATGCAAACAATATAGTCGTTTGTTGACCTTTGCTACACTTACGCGCCGAAACTCAAATGGGACACGTCAAGTTAAGTTTACCAGCAGTTACTGGTTTTGTGTCAAGAGTGCAACAAGTACTTACTGACAAACGTCAGTATCCGATATTCGGCACGTATCCAACATTCGGTCACTTTACTCCAAGCGTTATTGATTGCATAGATATTTCTTGAATACAAAAATGAGCATAGTATATATTGCACTAGTAATACGTCTTCGTTAGTAATTGGTATGCCAGTCTAGATCTTTCACTCTGCGAGGCATGTTTTTTGTAAGGCCATCAAGTTTCACTTCTTGTAAACAGTCCCACTACAATATAATCGCTTCATTAACCTACTGAAGATTTTCGTGTGAGGTGGGACGCTGCAAAGTTGTCACTTTCAACATGCCTCGTGGATGCCTATCCAGGGCAATCTTTTGCCTGATATATTTTGAAGATATGCATCTTCAGTGGATAGTTGTTCCTTACAACAAATTTGCGTGTAGAAATTGTCTAACGTATTGAAAAGTAATCGAATTATTCTGAATAAGAATTTGTGCGGTCCATCGTCCAATCATTATGCCAACACAAAACATCACATTCCGCTAGCAGGTGGATGGACTTCCTGAACATGAGCTATTGTTGGTTCCAGCCAGAGTTTCTTTATACTCTAATATATTTAGTGGCAGGCCTTAAGCCAACCCTTACTTCTAACACAGCACCACATTAGTCTCTTTTGCGATTGTCCAAAGTGCACAAACCGAGTTCCCTCGATTAGGCCGGTTCACTCGATGCAGTGCAAAGCTTCTAATATTCTTTGTGGAAAGAAGATTTGCTTGATGATGTCTTTTTCTTACATCTGATGGGCAATGCAAATTCTTGTAGCTTTGGATAGTCTTAACTTAAAGCCCTGGCAGTTGACGAGAGATGTCTGCGAGCAGACAGTTCGAGGAAACGATACTTTCGCGATCTTCTTATGTGAGTTCCATTTTAGATATAGTCCTTGTGCCAGAAGCCAAAAAACGAAGATTTGGTATAAAATAGAGGGATCAGATGAAACCTTGAGCACTTGTACACTGGCATGTATAGAGCACGAAAATACGTGATAGACATTCCAAAAAGGTAGCTATCAAATATGGCGGCCGATGCCCTTTATTAAAATCAACATATCTCGGCTCTGAGTTATCCGATTTAATCATTCTTTTTTTTAAAAATGAAAGATATTTTCATTAGGTACATTCTTGTTTATGAACAATATTTTCGTAAATCTAATAGTTTTTCAGTTAAATGTAAAAATGTTTCATTTTAGCTTAAACTATGTTCTTATTTAATATTTTACTTTGAAACGACTGGTTTTAGATAAACCTATGTCCTTACACAAAATATAGCGTGTAAATCAGGCTTTAATTTAATAAAAAAAAAAGATCAATTAAATCCGATAACTATAACCAGAGATATGGACAATTGTTTGAAAATTTCTGCAATACGAGTTAGCATTATGAAGGCACTAATTCGTGTAGAAGCTACATGATGATTTGCTATAAAACGGGGGACCAGATGAAACTTTCAGCACTTTTACACTGGCATGTATAGAGCATGAAAATACTTGATGGACGTTCCAAAGATGTCACTGTCCAAGATTGCGGCCGACGCTATCAAAACGAACACATCTCGGCTCTGAGTTATCTGATTTCGATCATTCGTTTTTTAAAATGAAAGATAAGTTCATTAGCTATATTTTTGTTTACGAACAATATTTTCGTAAATCTAATAGTTTTTCAGTTAAATGTAAAAATGTCTCATTTTAGCCTAAAATATGTTCTTATTTAATATTTTACTTTGAAACGACTGGTTTTAGATAAACCTATGTCCTTAAGCGTGTAAATCAGGCTTTAATTTAATAAAAAAAAAGATCAATTAAATCCGGCAAGTATAACCAGAGATGGACAATTGTTTGAAAATTTCTGCAATACGAGATAACGTTACGGAGGCACTAATGCGTGTAGAAGCTACATGATGTTTTGGTATAAAATGTAGGGAACATTTGAAACTTTCAGCTCTTGAACGCTTGTGTATGAAGAGCACGAATATGGGTGATAGACATCACAAAACTATAGTTATTCAAAATGGCGGCCATTCAAAATGATGACTATAGCCAATTTTCAATGTTTGAGATTTCGTTGGTTCCTTTTTTTAAATGAAAGATCATTTCTTTGCATTAATTTTTATTAAGAGCAATATTTTCATAAATATAATAGAGATTTTTGTTAAATTTAAAAATGTGCATTTTAACCAAAATTATTTTATTTAATATTTACTTAAGTATATTTAGTTTTAGTTTATTAAGTGAAATTAAAAAATAACAAACCATAATGTTTATTATTTTCTGATTTAAAGTCTCATTAGGAAACGATATTTGTAGATAAGTATTTGCTTTTAAAATGCTGCTGGGCCGCGGTGGGACCATGGTATAGCGCTCACCTCTGATGCTAGGAATGGTCGGTTCGACCCCTGTTCCGCTGTATGGGCTTTGTGTTGGACTAATACCGTATGCATGGCTTTTATGGGGGTTCTTCCAATTCCTCCCAGTTTCTTTATTCTACTAATTCATCTCTACATCCATCCTGTCGGCCCCAAAGCTGTCTAAAGATCTTAAAATTAAATTCAAAGATACTTCTTTTAATATATACTTTTATTTGAAGAAAAATGCAATACTATCCGATAATCTGGACCTAAGAAAGCACTACTAATAAAAAGTTTGATTTTCTGCTGTACTGTACAAACAGGTTCAAGCAAGTAAATTCATTGTGAAAGGTGTGAGAAATTAACTGAATACGTTATATTGGCCAAAGTGTCTCAGAAATTTATTAAGAAGTTGCATCAGCTGTAATAAGATTCCATTAAGGTCAGGTGTGACATTGTAAATGCATTTGCAGGACAAAGAAAGATTGATAGGTTTACTGGAACAGCACAAAATAATGTCACAATATTTAGAAGCATAGGAATCGAGTGAACTGTTACAGATAAGTTATTCAAGACAATTGGAAATTTACTTGTGACATGTATTTCAAGAAAATATAAATTGAAAGTGCCAGTTAGCTGCGATGAAATTATTTAAATCCAAAGGCGGGTGAAGTCGATAGCTGCTAACTACCATCATGCAAGGATACATTGGAACGAAAACTTGGACAATACTCTTAAGTATACCAGAGGCTGAAGAACATGAATGGAGAAAGGCAGAGAAGGAAAGCTATACATCAATTGGATCGCCGGAGCATCAGCACCAGAAACTGTTGTACTTGCCATCCTGTGTTGCAGTTGTTACAGAAAAACGCAGTGACTGTTTTGGTTCAGATTATCGGTTAGTGTAGTATTGCTCTTTTCTTAAAATAAAAGCAACGTCTTTCGCAAAATCATTTATTTATCTAAAAATAGTAGTTTTCTAATTTTTTTTTTAGAAAATGTTATGCAAATTTAAATAAGAAAATATTATGCATAAAATGTTGTTTTTCCTCCTTTTTTGAAAACAAATTTTCGCCTAAACCTAAAATCTGCCTCAGTCAAATATTAAATAAAAATTATTTCGGTTAAAATTAACTATTTTATATTTAACTGAAAAAAAATATTTACTAAAATATTGCTCATTGAAGTCAATGATATTGTCTTTCATTTTAAAAGAGAACCATCCAAACCGTATAACTCAGAGCCGAGATATGCGATGCTTATACATGTACCATTGAAAATTGGCGATAGGCACCAATTTGAATTGCCGCCATCTTGGATAGCTACATTTTTGGAATGCCCATCACGTATTTTCGTGCGCTATATACTCCAGTTTACAAGTGCCGAAAGTTTCATCTGACCCCCGTTTTACATAAATACCAAATCATCATGTAGCTTCTACACGCATTAGTGCCTTCATAATGTTAACTCGTATTACAGAAATTTTGAAACAATTATCCATATATCTGGTTATACTTGTCGGATTTAATTGATCTTTCTTTAAATTAAAGCCTGAGTTACACGCTATATTTTGTGTAAAGACATAGGTTTATCTAAAACCAGTCGTTTCAAAGTAAAATATTAAATAAGAACATATTTTAGGCTAAAATGAAACTTTTTTACATTTAACTGAAGAACTATTAGATTTTTAAAAATATTGCTCTTATACAAAAATGTAGCTAATGAAAATATCTTTCATTTAAAAAAATGTATGATCGAAATCGGATTATTCAGAACCGAGATATGTTGATTTTAATAAATAGCGTCGGCCGCCATCTTGGGTAGCTACCTTTTTGGAACGTCCATCACGTATTTTCATGCAATATACATGCCAGTGTACTAGTGCTGAAAGTTTCATCTGGTTCCCCCATTTTATACCAACAACTTGTCTGGAACAAGGACTAATAATTCCAATATATCTACGTATTCTACACCTTGAGTGACATTTAACTGAGCTGCAGCATCTTGCTGTGTATGACCTATGAAAAATCTTGCTGTTTATGACCTCTTTCTGGATCCTTTCGAACTGTTATCCATTTACGTGGCATGCCAAAGCAAGTCTGAACACAAAATAACGGCTACTTTTGCTGATATTGATAAATGAAGGACAAGCTATGTACCTCGCCAAAAGTGTTACGTGGAAGTGACTTGAAGTTGAACATGTTACATGCCATTATTAGTCATTGTATGTGCTTATCCCATATGTAATGTATTCTTACATCATGACGAAAAGAACGATAACTCACCTGGAACACTACTGTTAGTCGGGAAAGTAGTTTACATCGAACTCCAAATCACTCTTCCCTGTCAACCAGTTGTTAAATCCCCCACTGAAAGAAGTCACCGGTTTTGGGGCAAAGAACTGGGTCACTGTTCGTCGCACGTCTTCATCATTTAACATTGTTTTCCCGGAAAGGTGGTTTTCCAGGCTGCGGAACAGACAGTAGTTTATTGGTGCAAATATGATGAAAAATCCGGTTAATGAAGTTTCTCCCATCCACATTCCTCGATTAGCAGAGTTGCTCCTTGCTTTTTGTGGGCTCACGTTATCATCGTGGATGAGTACTTCCTTGCGATTAACCAGAACAGGACGTTTATCCGGGAATGCAGTCCGTAGGCGCTCAAGTAACTGTAGACATTTGCATTGATGGTCTTGTTACGGGGCAAGAGCTCAAAATGGATCATCCTACGGATATCCCACCAAACACTCAACACTAATTTTCAGAGATGGATAACTTGTTTCGGCACAGTTCCTGCGGGCCACTGTCGTTTGCGCGTAATGTTATGGTAGAAAACCCACTTTTCATCCCCTGTCACCATTGCCAAGAAATGGCTCACATCCGTGACGGGTGAGCAGGGAACTGCAGTTGTCAACTCGCTGCTGCAACCGAGTTTCGACACATACCCAAGGTCCTGCAACTGACGATGGACGTGTCCAATGGGTAATGGAGTTCGGTGGCCAGTCCTTCAACACTTTACATTAGATTTGTCTCCACAGCTGCTCGCAGAGCATCGTTGTCCAGCTGCACAGGTCTTCTTTCTCAGCTTATCGGTGAGGTTGGTGTCCCCAGACCGAAACTTCTGGAACCACCTATGGCACTTTCGTGCACCCACAGCACCCGGAATTGATATTTCGTGCCGCTACGTGGGCTGTATGTGCCTGGCGAAATTCATATGACATGCCATGGCGTAGTGGTCCCCCAACACTGCAATGATGAAACACAAGCGACACTTCTAAAACCTGGAGTGGACTGTTCTCCATCTACACACTGATGCCGTGCTAGGTACGCTCTAAGATTGTGTTTTGTTACTATCGAACGAAAAGTAAAAGCAGGTTGAAATTGATTACAATAAATATGGCGAATGTTTTGTTCGTAATACAGGCATGTTTATTTATCCTTATTCGTACTTGCCACTTAATAATCCAATGAACGGATACTTTGTAGTTAAGTAATCCAAGTAGAAACAGTAGTAGTAATAGTAGAAGAAATGATAATTTCTTGTAGAACAATAAAAATTTGTCATATACAAATATAATGCTTATTAGGCCTACTTTGTTTGAAAGAATCAACGTAGTAATATTAAATATCACGTTTTCATATCTTATAGCGAGTAAATGGTAATGGTACCAATATCTCTTATATCTTAGAATAATAAACCCAGTTTCCGGATGATTACTATGCTGATACAAAAACTTGAATAGCTTAACCGCAGTATGTCTTCAAGTTAAGATTCAAAACCGGATTGAAAGTGTAGATGGCTGGCTCACAATGTGTATAACATTACGGAAATGAAAATGTCTGTATAATAGGGTTTAATGATATGATATTAAATACATACAGATGCTTATCAGAATAATGGAAACACCTGATCGAAAGTGCAACTTACCAGATTAATATGGTGTCGGACCACCTTTCGCCTTCAGAACAGCTTTGATGCGACGTGGGATGGAGGCATAGAGGTCGTGAATGGTAGCAAGTGGAATATTACACCATTCCTCGTGCAGGGCATCGGTCAGTTCTGTGAGAGAGGATGGAGGTGGAAATCGTCGCCGGAGTCGTGTTTCCAAGATGGACCACAAATGTTCAATTATGTTGAG
>JAGDQP010016295.1:21584-40870 GCA_022664845.1 Lepisma saccharinum | reverse complement strand
AAGCAAAGAAATCAGCAAAACACGGTTGGAAGAAGTGGGCGAGAACGTGAGCTGTTCTTCAATAAGCATTAACAAACTCAAACCCTTAGCTCTGAGGAACAGAAAAGCTACTTTCAAAGACAAAGGATAAATATAGCTGGTTATGGAACAGGAATTACTTCTGGGAGTGTTACAGAAACTCTTTGTTTAGGGGGAAAAAGGCACACCAACCAAGGAGAAAGGAAAAATTATTCCACACACACTAAGAAAGTCTCTGGATGGTCTAGGATACTTCAACTATGCAAAGAAGTGTTTCCAGTGGGCACAAGGACTAAAACAGTGGACTTCTAATAATTGGAAGAAAATATGTTTCACTACATCTGATGAATGTTGACGATATTTTCGTCGTTGACCTGAGGAGGTGTTCAAGTCGGAATCTGTAAACAAGCTGATGCCAATCATGCTTTGGGCTGTAATATAGTGTAGTCTTCGGAGGTGGGAGACTTTATACAGTAAAGGTAATAATACAGCAAGACATACTAAACGTTTTTCAAAAGCATCTACTCCGACATATTGCAGCCTGACTTGGTTACGATCCATTCATCTTATGCATGGTGGACCGCCCTGCCACCATCTGTAATAGTGTCAAAAAATATTACAGATGTTGAAAGGCATACGTGAAAGGGGTGGTGTGGAGGTGCAACTCGGAAGCCGCTTCAACCAAGGCGTCGCAGCTCAGTGGTAGAGCACTGGCGTAGAATTCGGGAGGTTGTGGGTTCAATTGCAGCGGCCGTCCATCCTGACTGAGGTTTTTCCAGGGTTTTTCCTCAGTCACACAAGGCAAATGCCGGAATGGTATCTTCAACTTACAAGTAGCACTATTTCAAATGGAGACTCAGATATATCTTTAAAATCAGCATACAAAACTGAGGTTGTGTGTTAAAGATTAGGCGCCAGTGGTTGAGGAGAAATTGTCGGAAAAGTTAGCAATAGCATTGTTTGTGGTAGGTCATTGACGAATATCTGGCACTAGTGTACACTCAATGTCGTGCACTACGATGATATCACCGATATCCGCACTTCGTTATACCTATATTCATCCAGATGCAGACACCGATATATAGTTAAAGTTGACTAGACTGTCAGACCAAATGCTCCTGAATAACATTACGAACAGTATTTGTGTTCCATTCTACACTTGTACCAGTGTCAGTCCTGGTGACTAGAAGTAATACAGCGACGTGCGGCTATCAGTGTCATTTAACTACCTATCACCGTAGTGCGCGGCATTGAGTGTAAACTAGTGCCAGATATTCATAAGTGGCGTACCACAAACAATGATATTACTAACTTTTCCCGACAGTTTCTCCTCAACCATTGGCACCTTATCTTTCACACACAAACTCAGTTTATATGCTGATTTTAAAGATATATATATATATATATCTTCTAGATCCGAGTGTCCACTTGAAATAGCGTTACTTGTTTGGCCCTGGCCGACACCAACCCGCATCCTTTTCCCTCCCCACCAGTTTTAGATGCCTAAAAGGCCATAAAAAAAATTCACTAGAAAAATAAAATTTGGTATGAAAATTCTTCGTTTCAATTCATTAGTAACGACTATCTTAGTTTTTCGATTCGAGATCAGCAGGGGGAATGGGAGTGAGGAGGCAAAAATCTCTTAAGAGCCCGTTTATACGTCATGTTTTGCGCCAGGCCACTTGAAAACAAGCTCCAACGAGTTATATTTTGTACCTTTTTATCACTACCGACATGTGGCTTGAGTAGCTGGTGGAAAAAAGGAAGAAAAATAAAGATGGCGGGGTTGCCAGTGCGTTTCGTACATGAGCAACTGGCCTAAGAATGCCTGACAACGCTGTGGAGGAAAAAAGAACCTCAAAATTCATAAACATAACCATTGCTTATCTTCTCGAGTTCTGTAGAACACGAATGGCTGACCTTCAGAACGCGAAATCGGAAAAACGGGATACATTTGCATAAACACACTTATTTGCTTCCATTGTTTTACAGAACGCGCTGTTTCTGTTGCTCTCAAGTCGCTTGAGAAACGTGTTTGCATAAAAGGCCTTTTAGGGAGTGGAATATTAAACTCGGAAACTATTAAACTTAGAAACTTTAAATTTGGCGTGGGTATTTCTTAGGGCCAAGAATAAACAATATTAAAAATCCACCTCCCAGAGGGTAAAATTTTAGGCCAAAGTTACTGCTGAAAACATATTTATCGACCCGCATGAATGGGTGGGCCAATCAGCTAGTATATATATCAGGCAAATTTATGATAAGAAGAAAGGGATATACTTACAGTTCTTGTTCCATAGGCGAACATAAACATTTAAATACTAATATGTAGAGTACTTGCGATATTTCGTTATTAATACTGTAGACTTACTGTAGAGGAGGAGAGACGAACACAAGTGGTTAGAAGACGACAGTACCGACAAGTAGCGGACGGCGCATCGTTTGCAGAACAGCTGACTGCTCTATGGCGCGTGGAACAATTGTACAGCGTGTAAGCTCGGGATAGGATTGTGGAAGGAAAAGTGTTGAAAATGCACAGAAAACGGGTTGAAGTGCTGGTCGTAGGGAGTAATATGTGGATTATGGCAACCAGGAACGATAGATCAAAATTAGTGTTGTGGAACTTGGTGTGTAAGGAGACTGGCGCATTAGATTTGTCGATAGTGCAAAAGTGACGATGGTTGTTAATACGAAAATTCAGAGCACCACCTATTTCCCACACACAAAAGGCATCACAGAACTTGCACGTTAGGATGTATATAACATTAGAGGTGCGGCATGTACCCTTGGGATATAGCATATACCGGCCATTAGCAGTATTGATAGTGACTGTGGGAGAAGTGATGAAAATGGAGCAGGTCTTACATCTGGGTCTCATGCATACATGGGCGCCGGTTTGCGGTGGTGGCGAGGAAGGATTCGTACGGACTAAGATGTTTCTGAGATTAGGCGGATGCTGAAAAACTAATCTCGGTTTGGTGGGGAATACAGATCCTGTGTCTGGGTCAGATTGGAGAATGTGGAAATGAGAGTGTAGGATTTGTTTGATCTTGATTAGTTTAGGATGAAACTGGGTGACTAGAGCCGGTGGGTTAGGAGCCGGTGGATTGGGGGTTTGAGTGGGTTGAATGTGTGAGGATGCACGGCAAATCTGTTTGGTTACAAGGTTAGATGGGTAGCCTCTGTTGACTAGAGCTTCCTGGAGGCGTTGGTTGTAAGTTTCAGTAGCAGAGGTGCTGGAATTCAGGCGTTGTCCTCTGAGTGCAAGGAAGAAAGGAATTGCTTTCTTTGTGTGGTAAGCAAACTGCGAACGGGAGAAAGGAGAGGAGCTGACCACCCGGGGATTGAGTGATGGCTCTTGCTGTGTACAGGTCCCTTTTAAAGGTGACTGTAGGGGTGGCTCTTCTTACTTCTCCTACATTGACTCCAGCTCCCTCTGTTATCCGCTCCATCTGGAGCTAGTTTAAGGAGTTGACCGTCGTCTGCTCCAATGTGAGTTATAACATGTTTACTTACATAACCACATGTTTGTCCTATAAACATGCATGTTTGTTTATACAATGTCCACGTGCTCGTAATACACGCTGGTCATTTCGGTATCATACTATCGCAGACCGGATTCTACACTCAATATGCTTCTACTTATGTATGATACTGCATAACTTACTTTCAATGTTGGGCTACATAATAATAATAATGAACGGGTCGGAGGAGCCATGGTGATGTGATGGCTTCGCAAATGGGAAGTCCTCAGCTTAAATTCCGGGGCAATCTCTAGCAGATTTGCTAGCTTTTCTTCATTCCCAAAAGAGGAATGTTGGGATGGCGCCTTAAATGAGGTCTGGGCGCTTCCTCTATTCCTTTCCTTGAGACAGTCATAAAGTAAACTCTCGATTATCCGCGATCTTCCTTTCCTGCGAGAACTGGAAAAACAAGACGATGCATCACTTTGTGACAAAATGTTAGAAAAAAACTTCGATCACAAATAAAGAAGAGGTGTTTTAACATGAAAATACAAAAACTGTTAACCGATTCTTTTGTGAGAAAATAAACGAACAAACCTGTAATGAAAACTTCTGTTATTAAGTCATAATTGTAGCCTATGTAAAAACTGTTCAAAAGCATTTTCGTGTTATGTCCTTTTTCAGTCATTTTGCGGATTATCCGCGGAATTCGCTTATCTGCGGTTGCCGCGCCACCCAAATAATCGAGAGTTTACTGTACTCCTGAGTAGCGAGAAAGCACTGAAAATAAAAAGTAGGCAAGTGCTCAGTAATATCTTATCCCTTCCTATATTAGGAGATTTAAGAGTCAAATGTAGGATCGGCAGTCTTTTTGAAGGTTTTCATTGTTTTCTTAAACACACTACGCAAATAATGCTATTGCGTCCTAATTGCCACGCATCAAAGAATTTAAGGTTGCGAGACATCCATAATTTTAAGAAGTTTGTCATCTATACAAAACAAAACAAAAAAAAAACTTCATAACAATATTGTAGCAGACGTAATGTCACATAATGCTAAGGAACTCTTACGTTAACAAACAGTATGGCACCAGTGTTCGATTTGTCGCGTGGGATGCCGGGGATTTTCCCTGGTGCTTGAGAATTTCATCCCCGGTAGTTGGTTCCGAATATCATCCGAACCAGGGATAAAATCTTCGTATTTCTACCCAAACAGGCAATAGGTTGAAACGTACAATTAACCACTACTTTTAGTATCCTACTTCGTAATTTATAACAAATCGAACACTCTAAGGCACGTTAATTTACGACGCTCAAAAAACAAAAGATGATGTAATATGCTGCTACTCCTACGAAAAGATTTCAAATCTCATGCAGTATGAATAATTAGGCCTGCAAAGAATGTATTGACAATGACAACATTGCAGAGGGTGCATTATCGGGATCGGATAAATTTTACTTTACCCACCTCTGTTACTGAGCTATATGTACGTTCTACACCGCTTATTTCCTTGTAAATAATTATCTCTCTCTCTCACACACACACACAAACACACAAAGCCAGAAATCCAAACAAAGTTTTTACGAAAAGCCATATGTCATTACCCAGGGTTCCCACTCATTTGCCAAGATCAAATTCCCTGACTTTTCCAGGTCACTACTCAGAAATTTCCAGGTACCCCATTTTGTATATATATCATAATTCCATGGGAAAATAAAGATCATAGTTTCATGAAAATAAAGATACATCAAAATATTTCACTGTATTCTTTTCTTAAATTGCACATTAGCCTCCAAGTAATTTCAAAAACGATCTAACATTAAATGCCTGCTACAACTAAATGAACTTCAAACAATAAGCTATCAAATTCCCTGACTTTACCAGGTTTTTGGACATTTTAGTGAAATTCCCTGACTTTTCCACGACTTTTTGGTGCTAAGCTGGATTACCTGACTATTCCAGGTTTTCCAGGTGAGTGGGATCCCTGTTATCATTATTATTTCGTTTAACACGTACTGTACTTGTTCACCAATGGAAAATATGGTGGCAAGCGGATAGTGTATCGTATTTAAGAAGAAAATTTAGGAAAGTAATAATTCTGTTCAATTAGGAAATGAAGATTTTGGCAAAAATCAAGGTGTTTCTATATAAACGTCATATTTTTAAGCAGAAAATGAAGAGACAATTTAACAAAGATGTTCAGTGAAAACCCGAGAACGATGTATCAAGTGGTTACCGAGATACATGTTAATAACCGTTGTAACCCCATGAAAAATGAACTTGTGGGGTTTCGGTACAAAACGGGAAGGAATCTTGAAACTACTTAGATCCCAATATAATTAAAGTGTTGCTCATGGTGGTTCCAGCGGGCACCTGTGTGGGGTTCTGGGTTACTGTGAGGTACCCACAATATTGGCTATCAAATATCATCAGCTGTGTTTACAAACAAAATGTACAGCGGCATACAAGGTTACATTAAGTGAAAATTTGAAGTAGCTAAATTAAATTGTTACCAAGATACGAGTTTTAAATATTTGTATCTCACAACAAGCCCTGACATACGGTAAGAAGACGATGAGCTACTCCCAAAACTAACTACCGGTTTCATTACATTGTATTAAACTACCATTCATAGTAGAATCACGGAGTAGCTGTATCGGTTTTTGGGGTACAATGGTGTACTAATTAAAACTATGTTTTAAAATATCACATATTTCTCAACGAAATCCTCAATAGCCTACTTATCGTAGAAATCCATGTTGCAAAATTAGCAAGCGAATTCTTGATTGGTCTGGAAATATGAGCGTTTAAGATTTTTATGATGATGTCAAGGAGCCTGAAACATAAAAATATAATGACTGAAATCAATTAGGTACCTTAAGGGTGTACTTCGTTGCAGGTAAAAGAGACCATTGTGTGATATTATTTAAAAGTATACTGATTTACAAAGAAAGCCTAGACCATCATTGAAAACTCGACATGGATGCACCGAACGGATAATTTCTTTATTCATTCAATTGCATCTTTTCATGTACGGGTATGTACTTACTCAAAGCAAATAAAATACCTCCTGGGAGGGCTACCATATTTTTGAGAAGCCAACCTTAGGCACTTGAACCATAGCCATAAACATTGATAAATCGGTACCGCTATCGAACATCGGCCAAATTGCCAAACTATTTCTGTCTGACTGCTTCAAAATTTACTCTACAGTAAGGTGACCATTCGTCCCCGAAATAACACTTCCGTCCCCGATTTTCAAAAGTATAAAACAAAAAATAATAAATATAATATATCAAGGAAGATTTTACCAGCAAAACCCAGTTCCACGGAGAATAACACGTATCAACAACTAGAGATTTTTTAAAAACATTTTTAGGCCTTATTTAGCATAAACAAGATCAATACAATGGCATGGCAAACGGAATCACAAACTTTTCATTTCTCCTGTAACGAATCCGTGTCAGGAAACATTGGTGATAATCAACAAAACCAAAAGAACAGACACAAAAATAAACATGGGAAATTTAACAAATCAAACAACTTAGGCTCCAAAATAAAGAAAAACAGAAATTCAAGATATCAAAATTGCTTACATCAATAATTACACACCCACCAATTCACATGAAATTACGGTCAGCTCCAAATCTTAACGTCCTTCTACCATATTTCAGATCTTGATTGCACCCGTCGCATCCTGCATACCACTGTAATATGAAACGATATTGTGATACTTGAACACGATTATGCGTAGAAAGCTATTGAGCATCTTGCGTTGCCAACTCAGAATAAAAAGAAGTTAGACATTATCATAGGTTTCTTGTTTATAGGAAATATTTTGTTAACAACATTAGAGTAAGAATTGAACAATATTAGCAATAAATGCATATCTTATCTTTCGTCGTCATAATTAACCATAAAATAGTCTCAGAAATATTCGTAATTATGTCAAACTTCTATCAGTAAATAAATAATAAACTTTAAAAACTGGAATTTGTCAGTTTTAAATAGACAGGTTACATGAGATAAATACTTGGTTGAACTTATTACCATTAACAAAAATCTCAGCATTGTGTCAGGGGGTGATAACTGCCTAAAGCGGGTGTTTTATAGTAAATTACTTACAATTATTTAAGTCTCACTGTGTATACTAACTATGAAGTGGACAACAAATACCCACAGCGAACTAATAAAAATATACTTTATTCTTTAATACGATAACTCTTGCTTGATTATCATACTCTGAAATCCAATATTTCTGCATAGCATTTCCATCCAATAAAACAGTCAAATACAAATCATAATAAAGTTTATATTACCTTAAGCTCCGATGTTCATTTTGTTCATAGATTACATAGATTTACGTATCTGATTATTCTCATCAAAATTAGGTATAAATCCAACATCCTATATGTTCCATTTACAAACATAATCTCACAAATACTCATAAGCTATACTTTGCATTCGTTAATAATCACCGATCTTGCACAGCGTTCAGTTACATTCGAACATTTTTTTTATAATTCCTATTGTTCAACTGAAAATCTTTAATTCAACAATAATGCTTATTTCAAATCTTTTAGATTAAAATATCAAAATTGCTTTTTTATATTATAATTTGCTTTATTATAAACCACAATATTAAGTATAAAATATACCTACTTCTTACAATTGTATTTGAATGTAATAAATTTTGTATTGGAGTTAAAATATAAATTTCAACAATCAAAACAATAATCTTTTCTTTCCAACAATCAGAATACAATAACAATTGAATTTAAACAAAATTTGAACAAAATTAAAAAAAAAAAACATCTTTAAAGCAGGAAAATCTCATCTAATGCCTTCCCAGGAGGCAACGTACCAAGAATAGAAGATACATTCCCTCGCTGAATTGCGATACTGAGGCGCTGGATTAGGAAGGTGGTCGTACAGTTTTTGTATAACCATCCTATAGCCACATCTCCCTATTTCGTGCAAAAAATATCATATGCCTAATATTTTCCATATCCGTGTCTTACCAGAATCTCGTCCAAATCCTGTAACGTTTTCTCTTTATTTACAACCTCCTAAGTACAGTTATTAGATGTCTGTTCTACTCGATTACTCTCTTCACTTGTGTTTACTGGAATCTTCTCTTTACCATCACTCTCAGTATTCTTAGTATTTATCTGTTCTGAACTAATATCACTATTTGATATTTCCATCATAGTTTGTTCACTTGTGTTCTGTTTTGAATTATCCTGTAAGCTTATTTGTGTGCTTACATTAATAAAGCTTGTTACGGTGCTCGCAGTAGTATTACCATCCAATTTCTCTTGTACTCATTTGTTTAAATCATCTCGTTGCCGAGTTAACTGAACTATGGCTCGCTGACATTTCTCCAACAAAATATTAAGATTCTTGTAATCAAATCTGGGCTTAAAATTACTTTGACGTGAACTAACAGTATCATCCATCCTGACTCGAAGAGATTTGAATGTTTACCATTACTGCCATGCCTGTTTACTGTGTTATCTCTCATGCTCACATTTATCTTCTCATCTGCATAATTATATCGATTAACTCTATTATGTGTACCTCGTAACAATAAAGATCTCCAATTCATGCATAATCTATCCAAACCCGGTCTACCAATAATGGCATAGGGTCGGTCACCAACCATTTAATATGAAACATGGAATTCCTAAAAATACATGGCATACTCACTTCACCCATGATGTTTATTGGTTGATTGTTTACATCTCTACAGATACCCGAAAATTCCTGCGGAAGAACTTCAATGTTCATATTATCTACTAACTTCTTATTGATTATGTCCTGACATGCAACCATATCCACTAAAGCATCGAACTGTTGCTGATGTGAACGTAAACTGAAACATAAACCTGGTGAACTTGTTAATGTATCCTCATTCTCTATAACATTCACCCAAAAATCATCGAATCCCATAGCTACGTGTACCTCATTAACATATTTTTCAGGTTCTTCCTCTACTGTTCGGATACGTTTTTGTTCCTCCTTCTCACGCACATTACTGTTTACACTAGTCATTATACATCTAATTTTAAAATGACCAATTCCACACGACTGACATTTCTTTCCGAATGCCAGACATTGACCTCGAGCAAAATTTGCAGTTCTTAATCATTTGTGTACTTGAAACAATTTTATTAAAACTCTGCCTATATCCTCCGGAACTGGCTATCATATTAACATCTGCACTCGATCCTTGGGCCATGTGAATCTTATTGGAAAGTATATTACTATCATGTTACACATTTTTATGTT
This sequence comes from Lepisma saccharinum, assembly GCA_022664845.1. Taxonomy (NCBI): domain Eukaryota; kingdom Metazoa; phylum Arthropoda; class Insecta; order Zygentoma; family Lepismatidae; genus Lepisma; species Lepisma saccharinum. Next base: position 31,097 of record JAGDQP010016295.1, on the reverse strand, counting down.
GTATCGCAGTATTAATAGTCTTTTCCAGATCCTAATAATCGACTGACAGTAATATCTTTCTCAAATTGTTGTCTCGCATACCACATATTATCTGGTCCATAAGTGCTTCTTCCATGTTACTTCCAAAATTACAGACTATTACTTTCTTTCGAAGAAAAGCAATGTAAGAAAAGCATAGTTCTACGCTCTAAAATCTGCATAGGTACCATCACGAAATTTGGCGGCAAGCCAGACGCTAACAGTACCTCCCGAAGATAATCATGGTGGATACTATCAAATGCCTGAGCGAAATCCTGCTCAAAATAGCCACATCCCGACATCGCGTGATGTTAGCAAAGCGTAGAAGTTCCCCAATCGGAATAAGTATCTCATGTATCGGCCGCGTGCACCGAATGCCATGTTACGTCGGATGTAAAATGTTGATACACACCGAGCAAAGACGATTAGGCTACTCGCTACTCCCGCCCCCACTTTTTAAACATTTTCAAAATATTTCAGAATCTAATAGCATTATAAAAATTATAAGAAGATACATCTCTGGTGCTTACAAATTACTATGAAATACAATGGACAGCGATCTCAAGATCTTGTCCATTAATCTGAATTTGTTTTAAGGTATTTAGGCAACTATGGCTCAGGTCATATGGATGAGGATGATGGAATGAAGAAAGTGGGAGGAAACGGGAGAACCGCAAAAAAACACGCACACGGTGTTTGTCCACCACAAAGACTACATGGCATGAGCAGTGATCGATCCGACGATCAATAGCACCAGAGGTAAGCGCTATACCACCTGAGCCCCCGCGGCCTTGTCCATTGATGAGTGATACGTTGTTAACTAAATAATGACGTCATAATTTTTGACAACGTATCACTCATCAATGAACAAGATCTCGAGATCGCAGTCCATTGTATTTCATAGTAATTTGTAAGTACTAGAGATGTATCTTCTTATAATTTTGATAATGCTATTAGATTTTTAAATATATCTGGTGTAGTAAAAAGTATTCCATTATTTTGCCAATAGATGGCTTCAGTGATCCGTAGCTCGCGTTGTATAAGTCCGATCGGGTTCAACGAGATGGCGTTCAAACGATGAGATTGCGTACTACAAACACTGTTCAGATAGTTGTGATGAGTTGACTCAGTGTTGTGTGAGCGCGCGTCAAAATGGCTAGCAAAGAGAAAATACGCTATATTTTACAGTTTTTCTTCTATAAAGGCGGAAACGCAAGCCAGGCGGCTGCAAATGTGAATAGTGTTTATGGTCCTGATACTGTAACAGCCAATCACGCGCAATTTTGGTTTCGTCGATTCCGTTCCGGTAATTTTGACGTCAAAAATGTACCACGCACTGGAAGGCCAAGTGTCGAACATGTCGATAAAATCATGGACATTGTCGCGTCCGACCGTCATGTAAGCACTGTTTCGATTGCCCAAGAGCTAAACATTGCACAAAAAACCGTGTGGAACCATTTGCATAAGGCTGGATACAAAAAGAAGCTTGATGTATGGGTGCCACACGAGTTAACGTAAAAAAACCTCATGGACCGAATTTCCATCTGCGAATCGCTGCTGAATCGCAACAAAAGCGACCCATTTCTGAAGCGGTTGGTGACTGGGGATGAAAAGTGGATCACTTACGACAACGTCACGCGAAAACGGTCGTGGTCGAAGCGCGGTGCGCCGGCGCAAACGGTGCCCAAGCCAGGATTGACGGCCAGGAAGGTTTTGCTGTGTGTTTGGTGGGATTGGCAGGGAATTATCTACTATGAGCTGCTCCCCTACGGCCAAACCCTTAACTCGGAACTATACTGTCAACAATTGGACCGTCTGAAGGCAGCAATCGCCCAGAAGCGGCCAGCTTTGGCCAATAGGAGAGGCATTATGTTCCACCAGGACAACGCCAGGCCACACACATCGATAGTGACTCTGCAGAAGCTCCGGGAGCTTGGTTGGGAGGTTCTTATGCATCCACCTTATAGTCCGGACCTGGCACGGAGTGATTACCATCTGTTCCTGTCCATGGCGAACACGTTTGCTGGTGCAAAATTCGCGTCAAGAGAGGCTTGTGAACATCGACTGTCTCAATTTTTTGCCAATAGGGACAAGGGCTTCTATGAGACAAGCATCATGATATTACCTTCCAAATGGCAACACGTTATCGAACAAAACGGCGCATATGTGACCTAAATCGGATCATTCTAACTATGGTAAGTCAAGCCTTCAATGTCATGCAAAAATAATGGATTACTTTTTACTACACCAGATATTTAAAAATGTTAAACAGTGGGGGAGGGAGTGGCGAGGAGCCTTAAGGAGAAATTTCATTAACAATTTATAGTCCACATTGAAAATGAAAATGAGACGTAGGTCACTCATGTACAATGGCAGCAGTGTACGGTCCGGCTGCCGAGTGTTGGTTCATTTGCGTCAAAGCTTCCTGTAATTTTTGGACTGTGAAAGGTTGGTTCAAAGAAGCACGATCCGAATCACTAAGGCGATCTTGAAGTTGCCCAAGTAAAATAAATTTTATGGGTGGTAACAACACTATGGCTTACGCCCTTCCCGATACGGGGCAAGTCCCTTATCTTTGTCACGTCAAAGCTTAGCTGTTAATTAATTAATATAATAAAATCATATAAAAATGATGATGTAAAAGGTCTTCAGAAATAGCTTACTGGTGTAAATGGCCAGTATAATAAAAACTAAGGGTGTACAGAGTATTTAGCATTAAAAACAGGAAGGCTGCATATGGGCCTTCACCAGATAAAACAATAATACAGCATAAATCTTTAACAGCTAAAGGGCATAATCATCTCAAATAGACGGAAATCATAAAAACTCTCTGCAAAACACATGATGATCAAGAAAAATATCCCCGTCTAAGTTTAGGTTTAAATTTAGGTTTCCCTTTCCTTCCCATGTGATTCCAATCCGTATTCATAACATTGTCCTGAATCATGTCTGAGGTCAAAAATGAACTTGGTTGATCGACAGTATGTTGAGACTCTTCCTGAGCTAGCGAGCAGCCAAAACATGTGTCAGACGCTTAATGCTTGTCGCGAAAGGCGAAGCTTGTGCAAGTTCTGAAACTTTATTGGGACCAAAAGTAGACTTAGCCTGTGGAGTTCTGGAACTCTGAACAGGTGTCTGCTGTCCCACAACCTGCGTCGGCAGATCGCGAGGAGTTTCTGAGCTTCTAGGAGGGTTTACAGCTACATGAGACTCTGTTTGTGTTGACAAATTAACTTCTGGGTGCCAACCGAGCCATTTTCTCTAATATCATCAGCTCTTGAATTCGTTTTTCTTCCTTAAAAAGGGATAGTCACGCGACCCGGCCGTATGCTCACCCTTACAATTAACACACTGGGGCTTCAGTGAGGTGCAAGGATCTGCACCATGCCTACTAGTTCCGCAACTTGCACATACATGAGAGTTCACGTTACAGGACGTGCGGGTGTGTCCATAGTGTTGACATTTGAAACAGCGGACCGAACTGGATATATAAGGATGGACAGGCAAGCAATAAAAACCGGCCTTCACGTCCTTAGGAAGCTGTGACATGGCAAACGTCAAAATTAGAGAACCAGTGGGTTGGAGCTTGCCACTCTTTCTGGTTTTAAAGCGTTTAACATTAACTACACCTTGGCTGGCGAGTTCATTCTTAATCTTCTCTTCAAGGACACGCCCTGACTAAAGTTCAGCTGAAGTTCAACTTGAACTTCAAATACACTCAGGGACTTCATTCTTAGGAGATTAGTTCTTTATCATTAGACGTCTCCACTAATAGGGTGCCGTTGCAAAGCTTTTTAACATGTTTAAGCTCGCCTGCAACATGAGCAAGTTGCTGTTGAATAATGAAAGGGGAAAACCCCTTCAAACCACCTGGACTTTCTGTTTTGTTCTTGGCTTCGTGTGATATTCTGTACGATACTTGTCGGTTCCTTTACTTCTATTTTTTCATCTTTGTCACTGGTTGACACATTAACTGTATGCGCCTTCTTACTTATATCAGTGACTTTCTCTTCATTCTGTCTCTTATTATTCTGCTTCTCTTTTCGCAAAGGTGACTTATTTTTAGGTTGCGATGGAGCCATGGTGAATGGAAGCCGTAAATGTTGACTTGACCGAGTAACAACGAATAATCCGTGGACTCTGCCGGCGAGGTAACAGACTGCCTAGAGAATCTGCATTTGAATGATGATAGAATGGCTTGATGAACATTTTTCCCCGAAAATTGTTGGCCTGATGCCGCTTTGAAATTATCAATAGAATTATGTTGTCGGACTTTCTTATCCAAATTGAGAAGCGCGGCCGAATGATGTTCCTTAATGCCGAGCCTGGCCATTCGCAGTGCCAACAAAACGCTCATCCGCCGGGACATTGCTTTCTGTCTCAGCAAAGCCTGGAAACAGAGACTGTCTGAGATATGATCAGCTTCCATGCTATGAGCGGCAACAGCCTCTTTTAACAACCTATAATAATATTATTCTTGCTATCGCTCTAGGCGGACTTGCTGTCTCACATAATCTTTGGTGTTGTAGATTAGCATTTTTTTTTAACCTTTTGCCACTGACTTTCAACAGAGGCATGCTGAAAGGTATAAGAACCGCTCAGAGCCTCTAGCCACCGGTCCACCTGCTAGACACAGTCCTCCCTCTGTAGGTGCCCATTGGGAAAGGACCAACGGTAAGAGTTTTGTAAGAATTTCTTCGCGGGAACACCATCGCACAATCAGAAAAAGCATGGCGAAGGTGGTTAATACCAGAGAACTTTGAAAATAAATTTGGCGTCATAAGTATGACATCGATACGACTGGCTCCGCCCAGATAACGAAACGTAGGACTAAATCGCCTCGGATAAAAGTGTGTCCAATGATCGACCAACTGATGAGAGTGAATAAAACAGCGATACTTCTCACTGACCGAGGTCGAAGACGTCCTATCCGCAGAAGATGGGGTTGTGTTAACATCTCCCATGATAAACTTGGTAGTTCGTAAATCATGCAATAGTAACGCTAAATCTTCAGAAAATACTACTTCTATTTCTTTACGAAAGGCTGAATCACTGTGCATATACTCCCATGATTATCACACCAAACAATGTAACGGAAATAATTCGACCGTTCGGGTGGAGGCGAATCTTTTGTACTGGTACATCCCGTCCCCACACCAAGCCAACGTCACGGGTTGTATTATTTGAAAAATTGTTGATGTGATTATAATCATTTCAGCATAAAATATTACTGGTAGTTTCTGTAAGAATGACTACGTTCACACCGGACCACAAAAAAATAAGCTTCTATCGCTTGATGATGGTGAGGAAGAAGAAGCTAGATTATATGTCGCTAAGACATAGGATTGGGAGTTCTGAATGTCAGATATTTCAATTAACTCGGTTGATGGCTCGCTCGGTCTTTGAAAGTCTAAAGGGCACGGAAAACCATAAAACCAGTAGCCATAACCTTACACGAAAGATGTATGAACAATTTCCGAAATTCTTCATGTTGTCGTACTACACTTACTGAGATACACAAGAAAACAACCCGGTAGCACTTTCTATGTCTCCTCCACCGAAACACCAGCTTAACTTATTCACACTTATGATGGAGATATGTATTTAAATCTCCGCTCGGGCCTTCTTCTGTGCTGCCAATTCCGTCTTACGTGGCGACGTACGCTTAGATACTCTGAATTTAGTGGATTTCTTAAAATTAGCCTGACAAGACGACTCTGGAGATGATGGAAATGGCTCCTTTGATGAAATGGACTGAGCCAAGGAGAATAATGTTAGGGAAACTGCACTAACCGTAGCATCGATATCGGAGGTAGCGTCTACGACCATAAACTGTACTGTCTCTCCGGATTCTAATTCACTGGGCATTGAGTTAACATCACTAGAATTGACAGATTTTACACCAGCAGATATCACCTGCTTGTTATTTTCACCAAACTTGTTACCTCTGGGAGCGTAATATTTCCCCTGCCCTCACTAATAGGAGGTATCCCAGCTGGGGTTTGCTCGGCTTCAGTGTGAAAAGTGGACGACTGCAATGCGTCTATAGCCACTTCGTCCAAGGCGACAGACACTCTTAGTATCTAGGTAACTTTCCTTTTCAAATAACAAAGTTTCGTCCTTTATACCTTGGAAATCAGGAATCTGACCTGGTGAATGTATCGGTATTTGTTGCCCGTTACTAGGCTCTAACTTCTGCTGTGTCTCCTCCTGTCATATTTGACCTTGACGTTCTCCCGATCGCAGCGAGAGAGCGGGAAAATCCAAAGATTAAAACTGTGCTGAGGAATATTGTCGTTTCTTAAATTGATCGGACGATGTACACTGGAGCCAGAAGAAGTAGCAGAAAGTTCACTAGCATACACTGCTCCTGGGTGGTCTTTATTGCCACACCTATGGCAAAACCGCAAGAATTCTTGAGTAAGAAAATTGCACACGGTAGTAGCCAATTACCGAGTAAATCGGACGAGGTAATTTGTTTCTCCTGATATGAGCTATAGGTTTGCCTGTATAGTGTATATGCCTTTTTATATATATGCGTTTCTGTAAATTTCGGTCTATCTATACGCACTACAGTTCCATACTTAAGCATGTGTTCAATGCCCAAATCATCAGGAAAATCGTGAGGTATTGTCGCAATCGTAATTTGCGAGATATCTTCATGCACTTTACTTACTGGTAACGTGTATCGTATATTACTGAATTCATAAACGACAACCTTTCGTACTTTCTAAAATACGATTCACTGTCCTCTCTGTATCACATTGAATGAAGACTGCTTTGTACTATGCATGTAATTCTATTTGTGCCATTTCACTTTCACTTAATTGTAGATTTTGAGCTGTATTTCTATGTATGTCTATGGATAAGGGACGTTCTAAAATATCATGGAATTTATCTTTACTAAAATAAAAATCACGAGCCTGCTCAGGTGTATATGTCCCTCTGAGCTCCCTTTTGGATGTCCCTATCTTGAAATTTTTCCTTTTAACCTTGGGACCATAGAAGGCAGTATTGTACTGCCGAAGGCCCGTCCAGTTTTTAGTTCATTATTTTTATAGTGAGGATTCCTGGTACACACATTATGTGTGATTTTTATTTTATTATGCTTTTTTTCGCTGCGTCATCAGTGTGAAGATTTATCTTTACTGTTAAATTACGGTAAAAATGATCCATAAAGAAGTAGGCTGTGACTGTACTCCAAATTCAAAGTAGTCCAATTATACACCACTCACTTAACGATACGGTTACCACCGCACACTCAAACCACAACCTATGTCAAGACCAGTACTAGCGATCACTGACTTATCGCCAAATCTCAAAGACACTAACACTCTCCACAATATTCTAAGAATGGTTATTGAACTACTGTTGTGTTTTCGGGCAGCAGTGTCCCTATGGAGATATTGGGTGAAATACAAACAAGTAAATGCTTATACTTGTCTATTTTTAAGTAAATACTTGGGACTGAGTGAAGAAAAAGAGAGTATACTTTACATCAGGAGTAAATACTTGTGGTTTAAAAGTAAATGCTTCTGTGGTAAGTAAATGCTCGGAACTTAGAAGCAAATACTTAAATAACAGTGAATAACAATAAGTTGCAAGTAAACTCTCGATTAATCCAAGAAAGTACACTTAAGTAAAACCAAATTTTTATTCACCTGATTTTTACCGAATTTTTATTCGTTCATGAGAGAATATTTTATTCGCGAGTAAACACTTTCGAATATTTGCTTCTTTTTATTCACCTCACCCATTATTTTCTCTCATGAACGACATATGGGTGGAGCAAAAGTGGTTCATAGTACCTTGTTGTCATAGGCCAAAGACATTTAAAATGCCATATCTCAGAACAGTTTAATTTAGATACTTCAAATTTTCACTTAATGTAACCTTGTATGTTACTGTATATTTTGTTTCTAAACCCATCTGATGATATTCGATAGCCAATATTGTGGGTACCTCACATTAACCCAGAACCCCACACAGGTGAAAGCTGGAATCACCACGAGTTTCAGGATTCCTTCCCGTTTTGTACCGAAACCCCACAAGTTCATCTTTCGTGCGGTCGCAACGAAATGAAAATGGTTCTCGGTAACCAATTGCTACAGCTATTGTTTTCGAATTTTCACTAAAAATCTCAGTTGAATGCTCTCTATTTTCTGTTTAAAAATGTGATACATATGTAAAATTCACAAGAGCAAATACCCCTCGGTACCCCAGAATCCCACAAACTGACCCTTTTTTTTTTTTTCAAAATTTTCGTTTGAGACTCCTAATTAAACGGAGTTAATACTTTCCGAATTTTTCTTCTTATACACGATACCCAATAGCCCAAATCAGACTTTTTCATTATTATTATTATTACACGCAATGCACACTACCTAAACACACACCGTGTGCTCGGCCTGAATGCACCTAAATAGTCCATCGGAATATTCGCTCTCCCACTTATTTCACACTTCCATGACTCGAAAATGTATTATATTTTACGTTTCAACACCTCTACACTACATAAAGTCTTAAGGCTAAGATGGGCAGATTTTTCGCACTAGAATCCGGAATACCAAGTCCGGAATAAGTCATAGCCAACACCTTCAACTAAAGTGCTTTAAAGAATTCAAAATTTACTATTAATTTTTTACTTTTTTTAAGTATCGTAAAAAATTAAATTTCTATACAAACGATAAAGTACCATGTTGGTGCTAAATCTAGCACAATTAAGTGGTTTTAGCATATAGCACCTCTCGCGCATTTAAAATTTCCGAAGCGGTTAGGGAAATCCGGGACAAATTTGGGGCCAGGCTGAACTCGCAAAATAGTGAAAAAAAAAAAAAAAAAAAGTTGAAAACCGTGACCATCCGCGGAAATCCGGGACGTTCGGTCATCTTATCTGAAGAATTAACCTAAATCAAACATATTTCTACATGAGCTGAATTTATATATATAAACTTGACCGTCCCGCTGGTCTAGTGGTTAGCGTTGCTGACTACGGATTAAGGGGTCACGGGTTTCATTCCCGGCGCTACCAAGAATTTTTTCCAAGGCGTGTGGGTCTGGAACTGTGCTCACCCAGCATCGTGATGCAATTGGGGAGCTGCTATGAATAAAATATAGTGGCGGTCACAATGAGAGTTTAGGCTCTCCTCTTCCAACTCGTCTGGTCAGCGTGGGAGCAGTAGACCAATCTCTTCCCTCTGGGGAGAGGCCTCATCCAGTAGTGAATCAAATATGGCTGTGATTTATTATTATTATATATAAACTTGGAAAATTTGGAGTTACTGGTCTCCCACCAGCGCCACCCCAGGTGGCGGATAGGGGAATGGCGACCAGATATAGTGGGTACCGGAAATATTCCGGGGCGGACCAAAACCAGCACTGCTGCCTTGCAGTTAGTAGAGGGATCTTCCAATGCTAGGGGAAAGATAACCCTGAACAAAAATATCATGGTGAAGGAAAGCAGCTTCACCATTACCACCCTGAGGCTGAAGAATG